>WAAD01015220.1:30113-67835 GCA_013389945.1 Fregata magnificens
GGATAAACTGGTGGAGACACACTGAAAGCAATGAATTAATGTTTATTCACAACTAACCTGAGGATCTGTATTTTCATACATGAATACAAACCCATAGAGAGAGTAAAACCAGGCAACAACTGACACTAGATTGATTTTCTCATTTTCAGAGTTTGGCAGTGTGTTACACATCCCAGGAGCAGATTTGCCACTGGCCTAATACTTCCCTACATATATAATATTTCAGAGGATGCTGCTGAAGTCTTTGCCTTCACTAATTTAAATATTTGCCCATTTCACAAATCTCAGCTCAGTTTCTCCTGCTTCATTTCCTCACCATTCTATGGCACAGAGTGGCTTACTGCAAATGGAGAATACCAACCCTGCAAACTGGCAGATGCAGAAAAGAGCTACATTAAATTATTTTTCTTAAAATTGAGTTAATCCAGCCACTCAAGTTCATTGGCTCAAAGTTTTGCAACCCTCGCAATGGCATCTATCCTCCCTGGAAACCAGTGGCCACACTGCACATCTGCAGAGTGCACGTACATGCATGTGGGTGCATTTCTTCTCCGATAATACTCGCATTATTCTGATAATTTCTGAGCAGTCCTGGCTCCTAGACACCACACTCTTACACTGCACTGCAAAAGTACCAGTGAAATTAGTGGACACATCCTATGGCACCTGAAAGCTTCCTCGCGTGAGTTGCCCAAAATGAAACCTTTTCTTTTCTACTTGCAAATGACATGAATGAGAAAAGAAACAAAGTTGGCTACAGTTACTTGGTGCTTGACTAACAAAGTACATCCTGCTCCACCGTGCTTTAAGGATAATAATTCAATGTAAAGGTATACATTAGAAGCACATGTCACAGCTGATTCTGTGCACTTTTAATTGGCTTAACTACCAGGTTTACAGAGAGGAGGTAGAACTCTTGCTGAGATGTCCACTCCGTACAGAATGACACACTACCATAGACTATCAGTTACCCAGAATAAATCAGAGCTGTGTAGTGCCCTTCTTTCTCAGTGTTGTTTTCTAGTCCCAAACATTCGCCTTGCTTTCATATCCATCCCTCCAAGTACTAACAGAAGCAAACTTATACCAGAGGATTTAACAATGCGTCACAAAAGCTTAAAAACAAATTAAAGCACAAAACATTGCTCATTTCTGACATTTACCAAAACTTCTGTTCCAAAACTGCACTATTACTGCACTTTTTAGGAAAAATTTCATCCAGTTTTACTTCTACCATAATTCAGTCATCAATAACAATATCACAGTTTTGCTTCTTATCTCATTAATCTGGTGTTACTCACCCTCCTTCTCATAAAGTGTGCAAGAGTGTTATTATAACCTTGCTGTTCTTTTAATTGCTGTTAAAAATCATGGTGATCAGAGCGCTCTCATCATTTTTGGCAGCAGTTTCCAAGCTTTCTAACAGACTGCTTTCCACCTGGTTTCACTTCAGGATTCATAATTTCCCTCTGGCTGGCAAACCCCGCTGTTACAGCTGCATTTCTATCAGGGTCACATGCACGGTCGGGTTAGAGACATCTTACACAAGGAACTGTGGTGACTTGGCCAGATCATTAAATCCTCCTTTTTCCCCTCACATTTCTTGTCTATCCAGGAAATTCACAACAGCAGAATATGCATACGACGGGGGCTCCACACATTAAGCGCCGTGCTAGATGTGTTTATCTTTTCTCACAGAGAGATGCCTCCCGCTGTGGGATGCAATGGAGGTTCCACCAGATGAGACTTTCAGGATCAATTGGAAGCAAAAGTGGACAAATGTAGTATCTTGCATTATCTTCTCAGGATAGCAGACTAGGTGATCTAACAGGCTTTACCCATCTTCCTAAATCTGTGAACATCAAGTAAATCTTGGTTTCACACTTTCTCTGCATCAAACTCAATATACTTGATGGCTAAGGAAAAAAAAAACCCAAAAGCCTCAACTCATTTCTACATTGAACTTAAACTAATAGCACACCTCATTTAATCTTTAAATTTTACATCTGGAAGTGACACGTATATTTCCTCTGAACTTACAGTGTGTCCTTACAGTGTGACCTCTAAACTCCGTGGTGCGTAGAGGATCTGAATTGCAATTAATAAGACAGTATTGTAAATGGCAATGTAAATTACTTTGAAATGTTCCAGAGGTTTTTGCAAAAGTAAATCAGAGTTTGTGTTTTTCTCTGAATATCTAGATATAACGGCTTATATGGAAATATGTACCTGGCTTTGGATTATAAATCAAAGAATCCTGAAATTTACAACTGAGCTCCTGGAAACAAGGTTTGCTGGTGTATGTAGCAAAGACATGTTGTCTGAGATATGGATGCAAGCCAGTTCCCCAGAGCTAAATATCAAAGGTTAAGGGAACTCTGTAACCTCAGTATAAATCCATGTCTGAAAATATGTAACAAGACACTACAGTGGAGCTCATCTAAATAACAGAACACACACTCCTTTGAATCATAAGGAACCCAAAATCAAATCCAAACTTTCTAAGATCTCCTGTAAGGCTGCAATTATTTCAAAGGAAGTTGAAGGTGTTCAATAGCTCTGAAAAATCACGGCTCAAATTGTACAGAGCACATAGCAATACAGGTGCTGGTATTATTACTCTCGGCCTCGGGAGTTTTGAGAGAGACAATCTCCAGCGTAGACTGTTTCAGATTCCAGCCAATATTTCAGGTTCCAGCCAGTACAATCACATTAGATATGTAAGCCACTTTCCCAAAATGCATTACTAGTTAATAATTTTGTACTTAAAGATACACGTCTTCTATGGTTTTAAAGTGTTATTAATGGAATTGAGGGGGCTTCAAGAAGGAAAAGTAGCTTCCAGTATTTTACAATACATTACAACACATTACAATAAAAATATTAAATAAAATGGAGAAACATTAAAGTTTAATGTTGAACTTTCAACACCGTATTTTTCATGATTTAACCCCAGCCTTCTCAATTCATTTGTTGCCATCAGTTAAAAACTAACCTGAACACTTCTTCCAATCAAAGAATGTGCCTGCGGAGCTCTCTAATTTTCTGGCAATACCTGAAGGTTGCCTTCCCCCAAAATGAGCATGAAAACAGAAAATTCAGGCTTCTTATTGGACTGATCCTTTGGCTTCTCTGAATCTTTGCATGAGCCAAGCTCTTGCTAGTGACCAAATGGAAAATGAGGGGATAGCAGCCTCACAACTCAGGTGTGCCCGCAGTTTCTGTGTTCAAGGAAAACAAATACCCACCCACTCATTGACCAAAAGAAGTGGCAGAAAGTAACCAGGCCCAGGGGATATTTTTTCCTTATCTTTTCTACCAGATACTTCATTATAATCTACCTGACTATCTGAATTTTAACTTTTCATGCCCAGGGATCAAACTGCACCCTGTGAAGCTATGTGTTACGAAGCAATAAAAAGGGTAGTAGATTTTACCCAAAGCAATATCTTTTGCACATACGTTCACAGACCTATCTGTGAAGACTGCAGTCACAGATCTTAGTTCAATTTCAGATATCTAGGCTTCTTACCGAAGGTCTGATTATATTACCATTTTGCTTCATCATATCCTTTCACCAGAGTTCCTCATTCTCCTCCCCATCAGTCTGTCTGAAGTTAGCTAATTAAATGATTATTTTAGAATCATAGAATCATTAAGGTTGGAAAAGACCTCTAAGATCATCAAGTCCAACCGTCAACCCAACACCACCATGCCTACTAAACCAGGTCCCGAAGTGCCACGTCTACATGTCTTTTGAACACCTCCAGGGATGGTGACTCCACCACCTCTCTGGGCAGCCTGTTCCAATGCTTGACCACTCTTTCAGGAAAGAAATTTTTCCTAATATCCAATCTAAACCTCCCCCTGATGCAACTTCAGGCCATTTCCTCTCGTCCTATCGCTAGTTACTTGGGAGAAGAGTCCAACACCCACTTCACTACAACCTCCTTTCAGGTAGCTGTAGAGAGCGATAAGGTCTCCCCTCAGCCTCCTCTTCTCCAGACTAAACAACCCCAGTTCTCTCAGCCGCTCCTCATAAGACTTGTTTTCTAGACCCTTCACCAGCTTCGTTGCCCTTCTCTGGACATGCTCCAGCAACTTGCTGTTGTACTGAGGGGCCCAGAACTGAACACAGTATTCCAGGTGTGGCCTCACCAGTGCCGAGTACATTGGGCACGATCACTTCCCTACTCCTGCTGGCCACGCTATTGCTGATACAAGCCAGGATGCTGTTGGCCTTCTTGGCCACCTGGGCACACTGCCGGCTCATGTTCAGCCAGCTGTCAACCAGCACCGCCAGGTCCTTTTCTGCCGGGCAGCTTTCCAGCCACTCTTCCCCAAGCCTGTAGCGTTGCATGGGGTTGTTGTGACCAAAGTGCAGGACCCGGCACTTGGCCTTGTTAAACCTCATACAGTTGGCCTTGGCCCATTGATCCAGCCTGTCCAGCTGGATTCATTTTCATTCATTGTCACCTACTATCCGGAGCACATAGACCCTACTGATCTCACTTCCTAAGTGTCCCAGTCTGTGAGCACTTCAGCTGCTGAGGTCTCCTCATCTACATGAAAACACTTAAAAGAATGCTTCAACCAGCTACACACATATTTGCATTTCTTTGCATAAATGGTTATGGGAAAAAAATGAAAGGATGATTGTCAAATTATCTTTGCTTGAGAATCTGACAGTTGTCCATTTCCCCAGTGTTGTGCCTGTAGCTGTGCATGCCACACTGTGTATTTAATTTCGCACACGCTTCCTTGCAGTTCTACTACTCTAGTCTGCATGTGGGTTCCCAGTCATGCCAATACTTCCCATGCATCGCCATTTAGTGACATGATGAAATCAACTGAACTTTCCAGAAATGCAGGAGCCTGAGCTGCCATATACGAACACAGGATTAGGGTTTAAATGGAAATCATTCTGCAACCTTAATTACATGGCACGTTTGGCACACCCATTAATAATGAATGCTTGCTTAGTTACCCATAGAAATTATTGTTCAAGCAAGTGGTTTTTGCTACCTCCAAATAAGCTTTTAAAAATCAAATCCATCTTACCTGTTATTTTTTAACTCAGAAATTAACAGACCAAGCCATCAAATGTTTATATGATGAGGATTTTATCCTTTGCAAAGAACAATAATCCAAACAGTTCAATGTATCATCATTCCATGAAAGTCAGAACTAAAGCACTGTTAAATCAAATTAAAAGCTGACTTGAAAAGTACCTTCCTACTCCTATGTAATATGAATGCCATAACTTAAAGCCATAGTTTTTTCTTGCTCATTTGAAATCAGAAAACATATATTTATAGAAATTTCTAACAAGCATGGTATGCTGGATAGAATATAAAATATGCAAAGTAGTACAGCATGATAAAAAATGCTTTTATTGACTGCATGGCCTTTTAGTGCATGGATCTTGACCAGCTTTTGATTTTACATATGGACACAACCCATCTTTTCTGCATGATGTTATCCAAGAAGTCATATTGGGGTGAAAAAGTAGAAATATACTAGTATTGCTATGTAATTTGAAAGATGCATTTCGTTATGCAGGTGCTTATTTCCTTACAGGCTTTAAAGTTACAGCAAGGTTATCAGAGATCTTTAAACACATAAGTCCTTCACTCAGCTTGTACTGGCTCTGGCTGAGGGGGAGCTGGTTTCCCCCTGGCAGCCTGCTGTGCTCTGTGTCGGTGGCTGGAGGCGGCACCAGTGCCTGGCTGTGGCCGGGCGGTGCCTGCCCAGCCCCGGGGCTGGCTCCCTCTCTCCAGCATCCCGCCCCATGGGACGTGTGTCTGTGTCCTGGGGAGCCGCCGCGGCACGTGCTGGGGCCCTGCTGCCCGGGCGGGGGCCGGGCCTCGCTGCTGGGGAGAGGTGGGCAGGGGGGGTCTGTGTTGTCCTTTCCCTTTTGTTTCCGCACGTGGCCTTTGTTTTATTAAACTGCCTTTGTCTTGACCCAGGAGGTTTCTTTCTACCTCATTTTCTCCCCCTGCCCTGCTAAGGAGGGGAGTGATAGAGCGGCTGGGTGGCACCTGGCGTCCAGCCGGGGTCAAACCACCACACAGCTTTTTAAATTTCTGGCTTATTTCCTGACTCAGGAATAGGCTTTAGTAATTCAGGGACGAATGAAACTGCCAACAGGCTGCTACACTCCTTATACTCAGCCAAATACATACTCTGCCTCCAGCTTTTTACTGTTATGATTTTCATATATCAGTAGTCATATATGACTATGATTTCGTAATACCAATAAGGCATTTCAGATGTAATACTCTTTAGGGATTATTACTGAACTTCTTGGGTGGTATAGCTACTCAGCCTCTGGCTCTGTGACTCCACACAGACTAAGCAGTATTCTGTGGCATTCTTAGAAGGTATTAATTTACGTGGATCACACCACGTACTGCTGGGTAAGGCAGACAGCCCACAAAAGCAGGTTTCCTTCTTGTCTCCTATGCCAAGAAGAGGTTGCGTGCATACCTCTTGCCTTACACCCCCATGAAACCTCTTGTCATCCAGCCTCCTCCCATCCCAGTGGGCCATCACAAGAGGGAATCAATTCATAAAGTGCTGAAACCAATCTCAAAGGAACTTCTGTTTTTCCTTATGCTTAAAGGTAGTCCTGGAGTGGAAGGAGGAAGGTGACTGACTACTCTTTCTCTTACAGTTGTCTGAATAGAGGTGCTTCGAAAAATGAGGCCAGATTTATTTGTCGCATGGATAGGCTTTAAATGTCTAACACTTTAAACAGATGGGAAAGTTTGCTCAAGAAATTTCTATGCAAAGCATCTTCATTTTGTTTTGGACAGTGAGAAGTGGATCATTCCAAATTGTACAATGCTAAATCAGAATTGCTGAATGGCAAATGGCAAACAAAGTCCTCTTCTAGGAGGAAATGTACTCAGAAATCTTAGGCTTGTTCTAATACGCCTCTATTCAAACCTACTTCAAGGTGAGAGGCACCTTAAATGTAGTCTGATCCATGCTCAAAACAACATGAAGCTATTGCCTTTTTCACTATCTTTTGCAAGTTTTAGAAGGCTCATTTACATGAATCCTCTTGACTGAAATGTGTTTAAAAAGCCTCTTGTATTTAAGTATCAACAATTGTTTACTAGAAGGGTTCTTCAACTGGTTCCTTAATCTCAGTGCATTTCTAGTCAGTTTGCTCACATCTGTGAAAAGTAAATGCATGTTGCAAAAAACTCAGAATTAACCATGTTAGCCAGGTCACCTGGAAGTCATTCAGCAACAGAATAATCTTAAAGGGGCATTTGTTTATCACTGAGAATAGCCCATACTTTTATAAAACGACTACAAGCTCTGATTCATGATAGCTGCAGACAAGCTGGGTTAATTTTCCCCCTTTCTCAGCTTGATTCTGCCCAAGAGATTCTCTATCTTGCATTCTCTGATCTTCAGCTAAATAAGATGAGATATTTCTCAGGCAGAACAAATAAGAATTAGATCTCTCTGCAAGATGACATGCTGCTGTAGCCCGGTTGAGCCCATGCCCTTTCAAAAATTCCTCATGAAAATTCCCTGTTTATTTCAGAGACTTTCATATCTTTGTGCTTTATTTTGTCTACACGCTACTGGGATTTTTTTGTTGGTGGTGTTAAGAAAGTGGGACAATTTAAGTGAGCGTATCATGAGCACGTATCCCTTTCCCTCATCCAAAATTGTTGCTGTAAGTTTCCAAGACTCCAAATATAACCCAAATTAACCTGCTTGTGGCAAGACAGAGTTTGTATTCTCCCTCTTCCTTAACAGTTTCACAGGGGGGTTTCACACAGGCATGTCAACAGGCCAATATATACAGGTAGATACCACAGATACTATAAATTAGGTAAACTCTAATCACTAGTGTTGGCCTGGATATGCTAACCACACATAAAATAAAACGGAGAAAGAGCATCCTGATGCCGATAGGAATTCTTTTGAAAGACATAATTTCAGCATCAGTACTGTCTGCCTTTAACATGGTTTACGGGTAGGTCAGTCAGAAAAATTTGGAAGTTCTGAGTACTTCCTTTTCAGAAGAAAGCTGAAAATCAGATGGGGAAAAGCTTTCTGGGAAAATATTTGCAAGCTCATGACTGAAAGTGCAGAAATTGATCAATAATGATAATAATATTATAAAAGTAACTCTGTTTGGAAGAGGAAAAGTGGCTTGGAAAGATATTGTTACCATAGTTCTGTTGTATAAAACCAAATTAAAACAATCCAATGGAACCCACACACTTGTAACTGGCGGAACAAAGAGTGGAGAAAAAAGGTGAAGCAAAATTTGTTCAGGGTTTCCCCCTAAATAGACAGAATTTCAGATCAGAGATTTCGCATTCTACTTTGGTTCTATATATATGGTTCCATCCTATTTAACTTTACACAAATAGCCATCATTCCTCTAAGCAACAAGGAGGAATGTACGTCATCAGAGATAACTTCCCAGAAAACCAGCCAAAGCATATTACACCTGCTTCAGAATACTAATTTTTTAATGCTTATGCCTGTGTTTTGAGAAAGACAACAGCCTGGATTCATACCACCATCCAAACTTGAGGGGCCCACTTGTCCTGGGTTCTTCTTCTAATAGTTGGAGATGGACACGCACCTTCAGAGAGTGACTTAGCTCACTGAGCTAAGAATCACACCTGGAAGAAATGCCCTCCAGTTAGACGTTTTAGACAACTTGAATGATACCATGTCAAAATGCCTCTGTATTCTGATCCTCAACATAGATACACAACATGTAGGGCTTTTCTGTGAGTGGGTGTGGGTGTGCACATGTGCTATGAAACATCTTTCTGGAGGTCTTTCCTAGGGACTCCAAGATATATCAGCCTAAGTAGACAAAGGTATGAGAGGGGAAATTGATATGCACACTATAGATCTTTCCAGTCTTGAGACAGATGCTGAAATTCTGAAATACCACTCAGAGAAGAGTTTGTTCAGTTTCCTCCATGCAATTGAAATGACCTCCATATCAACTAATGACTCTGAGACAGGACAAGAATTGTCTGCACTCAGGACCAAGGCACAGGGTTGGGGCTCTACAATCACTCAGATCTAACAGCCCCAAGTTACATGACAAAGCCAGCGTGCTGAGGGAAGACTACAAAGCAACCTAGACCCTGGTTGTACACTTGAGCTGTTATAAATTTTACTTTTGCCCCCATTCCTTTTTCTCACACAAACCAGATACCTCCAGATTTTTTTACTCCAGAGTCACGCTTCGTAACAATCAGCAGTAGAAGTGTTGATTATCACATTTTAAACAAACTTATCTTTAAGAAAAGTAGATTTTTTTAAGTTAAATAACTTTGGGGAGTGTTTTGGCACTATTTGTTCAGGTTCTTTTGTTGAAGAAGACAGGTTCAGCAAAGGAAAAAAAAAGCATGTATCACTTGCAATAACAAAGTTGGGGGGGTTGCAATTGGAAAGACTACAGAAACTCAATTTCATTTATTTCTATAATATAAAAATGCATTGGGCAATGGGAACAATCAGACCTTGGCATGGCAGGATTCCCTTCTGAAAACTATTAAAGACAGAAGCACACAAAATCAATGAATTTTCTAGTGGCCCATCCATGTGTTAGATAAGCACATGGGACAACATAAGCCTCATATTCTAATTTGACTTGAGCATATCTGACCAGACAGATTATACCAAGGGAATGAATGAATAACAGACATCATCTTTCCCATCCTAAATCTGTACTTGTGCTATAGCTTGCCTTACAGTGAGCTTGAATCAAATCTACAAATGTTCGGGACATATAAAAGAATAAATTAAACTGGAACCCAGAAAACAATAGCACAGCAGTAATACTACCCAGCTATCTTCATTTTCTCTAGCTTTAGCTTCTACCAGAGCCTCCTTAGGTGCTCTGCTGTGCTCATTTTTGTTAAGAACTTGTTTCAGAGTTGGGATTCCAGAAAATGAGAAAGATTGTTCTTGCATAGGTCTCACAGCACTGCTGAGTGAAAGCTCTGATCAGGAACACCTCTGTCCATGAAGGACCCAATTCCAATCAGGCAGAGCTCCAAGGCAGCAGGAGACGTAACAGAATAAGGGCACACCATAGTTATGCAAGAGGGCTTTGTTCCTGGAAAGGTAAAGCCGCAGTGATGCCCAGATTGCTCTAGGACAGCAGCCAGAGACTGCGCCAATGGGAACACCTGCAGGGTGATATAAGAATACTGAAATGCCAGTGGGATGGGAAATAAAATATGTGGATGCGGCTGGGGCTCTCTCTCCTACCTGGCATCTCTCTTAAGCTCAGGAGACCCTTTTCACATGTAGGTGCTTGGAGGCAATTCACAGCCATTAGTAAGCAGGTGGCAGTGAAGAGGTGAGGGTGCTGTGAAGAGGCAGTCAGATCCCAAAGCTGTCAGGAGCAGCTGCTGGATCTGCAGTGACATTGTAAGACTCTTTTGTCACTTTGTCCCTGATCACCTGCCAACATGATCACCTGTTTGCTGCAACCTGTCCATCAGGCCACCTCTTTTGCCCTGGCCAGAGCCTCTCCTCTTTGTCCTTCTGCTCTATCAATCTCCAACTACTTCCCTACCTTTTTCATACAAATGATGCCCTTTTGGTGAAGATCTACCTCAGCTACTCCCTAGATCACTCCTCTCCTTCCCTTCCCTCCCTGTGAAGCCTTTGCAAGTCACTCTGCAAGTCAAGCACTGTCCTCTTCCCTAAGTTGCTTGTCTTTAACCTTTAGCTGTTCTAAGGCAAAGCACTTTCTCCAGGTTTCTACAATACCAGCCATCTGAGGTGAGCAATGGCCCCATGAAATCCCACTGACCTCCTGGTTTCACACCACTTCTGTGTTTGGTGGTGTTACAATACTTCTTTTTTAGTATTGTGAAATATTAAAATGTTGCCACCACCACTGCCCAGCCCATGGGGTACACAATTGACAAAGTACACATAAACAACACTAATAAGACTTTGTGAGTTGAATGTGTGGAAAAAAGCTACTTAGTTTTGTGGAAAACACGTTTCTGGCTATTTGATGAAACAAGCAAGACCTTGTCTTCTTCACACACATACAGTCATTCACCTGCCCATGCACTAAAGAACATGTTTACGGCAATTTCACACACTATTTTTAAATGTTATAAATAGTTATCTTAAAATACCAGTTGATGCAACCAAGTGGGATGGCCTAATAATAAAATAGAGGGAGAAAGAACAAAAGCAAAAAGTCACATACAGAGGTATATAATCACACACATACTTGTATGATGTAATTTTATGTAATGTAATTTTAAATATAACTTTATGATGCTTTTAAGAGAGGTATTGACACAGGATGGAGAAAAGGGGAGTGTAGACCACAGAACAAAGTTCCCAACTTCTCTTCCAGCAATGCTAGAACAGCAAAGCAGAAGGTAGTATACACACACATATATACACACATACAACTAGACAGGAGAAAAACTGCACCACACCAGGGTTTACAGTGAACTATGTTTAAGGTTTTGCAAAGCATCAGCACCAATTCACTGTCAGTCTGCCTCCATGCAGCCTGTCAGTGTACAGAACCAGGGGCAGATATAAGGTAGACAGCAGTCCTTAACCTGCAGAGCAAACATACCCTATCCAGGGACCTTTTTCTTCCAGATGCCCACCAGCCAGAAACACTCTGGCATCCCTCAGTACCTGTTGGCAAGGCTTTTTCACATCTAGAAGTGGCCATGACCCTCTATTCACTAACAAAAGCAATATTGCACAACTTCTTAGCCTGCTGTGCTGTCCCTCCAAGACAGGCTTTTACTTTCAGTGATAAAAGTCTTAAAAATCTCCTCACTTCTGCTCCTAGCATCTTACCCAGGTACTTGTTAATTGATGTGATGGCTTTCCACTTATCATCATTCACGTTGGTCATAGGGAACCCTAATTTGTCCTCCACTTCTGGTACCTCTGTTGGTCCATCTGCCATCAAGTGCACTATGGCTGCACTCACTGCTCCATTTTGCTTCTTCCTCTGCCACAAACTTCTCTGTTTACTCTTGGCTAGAAAGAGTGCTATCTCTGTTCAGCTGCAGGCTGCCTTAGCATCCAGAGGCCACTGGGAGCCTCATGGTCTCTCCAAAAGCTTTTTCATGATCAACACAAGGGTTTCCTTTTCTGCTCCTCCTTACACACTCTGTTACTCCCAGTCACAAGTTGACTCTTAGGGACACAGAGACTTGAAATCTGATCTAAACAGGGTTGGCACCAGACTAAAATGCCAGGGTCCCCAACCTGTTACACATTTGCTTTTAGTTTATATAAAAAGACCCCTACCCCTTCAGGCTAGCCAAACCACTCTGCAAGTGAACGTGACTTCCTATGACAGTACTGCATGTTTTTCTTAGTGCTTTTAGCTAGGCCAGATCATGCTTCATTTTCTGTAGCTTGTAACACTTGTGAATCAGTACATTTTGTTTTCTGACATCATACCAGAGACTGGGACCCAGGTAAGTTTAATCTCTTTGGAGAATATTTGGCCTTTATATAAACGTTCAGATTATAAACGAAGCCTTATGAAGCAATTCATTTTTGCGTGTAAGTGATCTTACTGCTTCACAGTTGCACTGTGCAGTGACTTTGTAATGAATGTCTAATTTTCCAGAGCACTGGCAAATGTTTTTGATTGCTTTTCTGTAGCTATTTCAACTGGGTTTTGATAGTTTCTTTATCTATCCTATTTATTAGTACTTCTGGTTTGCCCAGAGGCATCTATTGGAAACATCAAAAAGTTAGGACAAAGGATCCAACTACATATTAGTCTGTGAATGAAATTTTTTCCGTGAGCTGGAAATGTTTTGAATTCAGTACAATTTCTAATCATCGGCTGGAACAAGCAGAAGCAGTCAACACAATCTAATTATGTGCTGAGAATTGTTTGCAGGAAAGTTACAAATACTAATAAAGATTAAGCTTAACCATAAAAATTATATTACATAAAAATAAATAATGGTGTGCTGCCTTTAAGGGCTAAGGTAGTATTTTTGTTCAAAATAAACATAAATGCCATCAAGAACATTCTGCAAATGCTAGTAACAAACACATAAACCAATCATGAAAAAATCAGACTAAACTAAGAACTCTCATAGGACGGGGCCTAGATGCTCTGAGGGCATCTTCAATGGATTTCAAACACTTATGCTACTAGTTATTAATTTAAATCCTGTCCAAACCATGAGCAACTGAACTGAGAGAATTAGCTACAGCGATTAATTAATACCAGTAAATTTCTCTGTTTGTCAACTGTCCATAAATCATTATTCACAGTATACGAATCATCATTTAATCATTTAGAAATACATGTTTTATGCATTGTCTCAGCCTATGGAATGTTTGCAAATTATTTGCTGTTCATAATTTGTTGTCTGAACTGCAAATTTCATCATAGTCAAATATTACAAAATACAACAATATTCTTCTCACAAGTTTTGTGGTCCATTCTGCATGATTTAAAATAAAATTAGACAACTTCTATGTACTAGTTAAAAAAAAAAAAGATTGAAAATTTTCATGCTGAAAGTTGATTGCAGTTGCTGTCAGAATACTATTCAATCCGAAGACAAGCACACGCCTGGATAGAGATAATTCATGTATTAAGCTACATGGAAAGAACACCTTTGCCTATCCTTGCACTGAGATAGTATGGTAACTATTGTTCAACGCCATGTACCATATAACTGAAAATCAGTAAAAGTCTAGATATATTTACAGGGATTTTCCTGGAGAAGTAAGTGCTGAAGATTGAAATTTGCCTGCTGTGGGCTTAAAAACAGAATAGTCATGAGGAAGCCATCGTGACACACAAGACACAGCTTCTTAAGTTCAGAAAGTGTTGGAAAAAGAGGATTACAGATGTCTGGATGAAAGAACTGCCCCTGGCTGTTGCTACTGAGTTCAGGGCAACCTGTGTATTTGTAAATAATTGGACTACTCCCTGCACCCCTCCTTTGCCAAACCCCTACTTGAAGCGTCCAGTTCTCGTCTACAGATAAGGCAGTCCCTGGAGTTCTAGTCATATCGTCTGTCCTACATTGAATCCAATGTTTCCATAACCAGCTGGTCACCTAAATCATGGAAGAAAACCCATACTAGGAGAGAGGGCAGCCACAAAACCTGTGAACCTTCTTAAAAGACTACCCTGAACGCTGAAAAGGTTGAGTCTCTACATAAGTTTTATAGCTCTGTTCCTAGATTGTTTTCTTTAATTTTGACTTTTTTTCCTGGTAACTCTAAAGGAGAGAGAGAGAGAGAGAGAGAGAGAGAGAGAGAGAGAGAGAGAGCGCTGGGACAGGACTCAACACAAATATTCATGGAAAAATACCTTCATACAAATGTGTCTGAGGCATCCTCTATCTGTGAACATGCTGGTAAATCATTTTATGTGAAGTTGTGATCACAAGAAGCCAAAGAGATAGCAGAGACTTTCAAAGAGAATTTCAGGTTTCTATCTGACTGGACCACTAGCTGGATACATTTTTCCATTAGTTGCCTGCTCATCATAGAAGAAGTTCTTGTCTCACTGAAATTAATAAAAATTACTGATGTCAGTTAAGCCAGAATTTCACTCCAGTGATTTAACAGCGTATGCAAATACACTCTGTCTTGGTCCAGCTCCAAGAGGGTGGGTGAGAGAAGTATTGTAAGAAACCAAAACCAGCTTGAAATTCAAGGTTCTTTGGATTTCATCAAAAATTCACAAATCGGTCTATTTTCCCAGAGAAACGGGACAGGTGTCAAGCAAAAATAGACTCCTTTGCTGGGAAAACATGACTTAACTATCAAAAATGTAGCAATTTCCATTTAGGCATTTTTCACTGTGAAAAATAGCTATCCTAATGAAACTGTGAATGAAGCCTGATTTGGGAGAAGAGTTGGAAATGAAACAGCAAAAAAATAAAACCAACCCAACCCTAATGTTAAAGTCTGCAAAATAAAATACGTAAATTTTGCAAAGCATTGTGTTGGATGAAACCACCATTAAAATGTTACCCATTCTAGCAATTTCCAGAAATTATTGGAAGAATTCCAGTTGATACAACTGGATTTTACATCAGGTTCCCAGTAATTGTGGGATATTAATTTTGACAGAGGCAGTTCCCTCTGTCACAGTTGAGATGCATTGTTTGGGCAGTTTCTGAAAGACTGAACATTTATTATTTGGATTGCATTAATTCTATCAGCAAAAGCAGATAATTTTTTTTTTAAGTCAAAATGGCATATCTGCTGAGCATTCAGTTCTTTTAAAAAGAACCTCTAGAACTGTGCTTAAAAGGAAAGATATAATGAGTGCTACGCACAGGTCCTTGAAATATACCTCAATACACCATTCTTCATCATGCTATCACAAAATTCTTTTGATAGGTGATTATAAGGGATAGGTAATCTTAGAGCTATGCTTAGGAGGGAAAATGTAACTTGGCTGCCTGGAACATGAAAGAATGCTACAAATTAGATCTAGTCAAGTAGTACAAAAAGTCATTCATTAACATATGCACAAAAAGAAAGTACCAACTTAGCGCTATCATTATTCAAGGAGGTCAAAATTAGTCCTTCATGTACATTCAGTTCATCAGCAATTTATTTGCAAGAACTTTTGTGAATCCTAAAAAACCTCAGAATTTTAGCACCAGTAATTATCCTGAAAAACTTTATGAAATGTGCATTTTTATTCAATACTCAGCCTTTCTTATTTTAATTCTTCCAAGGAGGAAGTATTCTGTGCTAGCAACTGAACAATCCCACAATGACAGTGATGGCCAATGGCTAGTCAGCAATATAAAATGAAGTCCTAATTCTTACCCACTATTATCTATCTTTGCCTCAGTGGTCACTAGACATCATCTCTAATACAAACAGGTAATTTGGATATAGTATATGAAGGAAGGTTTATTTGACTAAAATTCTTAGACAGTATTTGTGTGACTAGGAGATAAGAATTAGCACACTGGATTAAACTATTGATTCATCTAATTGATATCCCAGTTCCACAAAGCATCAAAATGATTCTCAATAATTGCGAAAAGATTACTGCAGCTGAAGTTTTGCAGCTAACTGGACAGCTTGTGCCTTGGCGTGCAGGTGTTTTTCCACCTTGAAGTTTTTTTTGTTCCAAAAACGTGTTTGTACAAACATGGAAGCTATCATGATCCATAATAAGTCTTTTGTCTTTAAAGAAATCTACTAGATAAAGAAAAATTGATTTTGAAAATAAAAAATCATATGGATAAAGCACAATCAATTTTTTAAGAACAGGCAAACACCAACAGATTCAAAAGGTAAATTAATGAGCTAAAAGTGGCTACAATAAGAATACATTGTTTATGTTATATGGGTGTACTGAAACGACTATGGCCTACTCATCAGCAAGGAATAACTCAGGAACAGAGATTCAAGACAACAAAGGTTGAGAAACACAGACTGATGGACAAAAAAGCTGTTCTAAATCAGACTGAATTTGAATTAAAAAGGGACAAGAAGGAAAGTAGTAGAGTAGTAGACAAAAAGGGTAGTCATGCATTCATTGTATGTGTGTGTGAGTCAATATTGTTAATTTGCTTACTAACTTGATAAGAGGAAAAGCAGAATCCTCAGACTATAATCTCCTTTTATAAAACATGATAAATCTATTTCACAAGGAGGGAGGGGGGACTTCTAAACAGAAAATGGGCAGTAAGAGTCAGTCCTACCAATATCTGGCCTGCAGTAAGCGCTCAGACCCACGAAAGGGAATATGCAGAACTGGACAGTTTTACTCCAGAGCTTAGATGCCAGCTAAGCCACCAAAGCCTTCCATGTATGGATCATTCCTTCTGCCTTGAGTGGGGGTGGGGGTGGATTGGATGGATCAAGTAAATATTCATGGTCTACAGGCAAATAAGTAGTACAGAGGTGCTCTAGTTTTCCTGTGTTATCTTCACCTTTGTGAAAATGTTACTCCTCTAAGACTTTGCTTTCCTTAGCATAATAAGATGAGGGTGCTCACAATACCAAAGAGTCATGTCAGCCAAGACTGATGCTAAAGATGATCTTGCAGTCAGCATAGAGAAGGATAAGATGTGCTAGCAAGTGTATTCATTAACACAGTTCCTCAAATTTCTGTTTAAGCAGGTTAATTTCTGCAAAGGCAAAAGCTCATGGGTGTAGGACACAACTCACATCAGGGCAGCTCCAGCACAATGACTCTATCCAGTAGCATCACCAGCCATAATGAGACCCAGATACCATGGAGGAGTATCTAGGTCATCTTTGTGAAGAAACTGGGAAACCCCCAAAGCTCATCGATGAACTATGCAAATGACATGTGCTCGTGAGAGAGTAAAGACATTCCTCCACCTTCTGAAAATGAAAAGATAGTTGAAAAACCTGTGCAAGAGAACCACTGAGGGAAGAAAAAAAACAAAAAAAAAAACCCCTCTATAAAGTTTTTTAGTAGGTTTTCCTGCATGAAGAAGTGATCAGATTGGCTATTAGCATGGGGCCCATTTCATCTAGAATTTATTTGCTAGGATGGATATTGAGGCTGCATTACTCCACCTCGGTATTTTTTTGAGCTGTGGGTGTTCTGCATGATTAACAAAGATAAATATCATCTTTTACCAAGGTTTATTCCCATCTAGGCAATTGGATTTAGTCCATAACAGAGAAAATCAAATACAGGATTAAGAAATGCCATTTTTTCTCAAATACGAGCTTGTCAACATATGGCATTTGTGTAGAAATATATTTAAATGGATATTTGTAGGGTGTTTGAACATGGAATGGTATTTTCTTTTTTTTTTTTTTTGTCAAATGTATTACTTCTCAGAGCAAGTAGCTAATAGAGTTGGCAGAAGACATGGGGTATGGAAGCAGTCATTGAACTGTGTAATAAAGACACCTTGGCCTCTACCACACCTTTCCCAATGTTACTTTATTCCAGGGTCTTTTAAAGGCACTCAGAATTGCACCTCTCAATAGCTGGACACTGACTTGTAATATTTCTGAGAGGTAGTCAAAAAGGGACAGGGCCTCTCAGAATGATGCCAGGTGATTTTCATAAAACAGGCATTGCCTATGGTTGAAGTCAGATGTTCACCAAAACTGGAAATACATGCAGATTTGGAAAAGAACATCATAACATGTGCAGGTCTTTGGTGTCCATGCTCTGCATATGGACAGATTATGAAATTTGTCTTACCAAGACATCACTGAACCCTGGAAGCATTTAAAATTTGTAAGTATCCCGGTTTTATGTTGAAGTGTATTGGTTGCCTAAGACACTGCTTCTGGGCATACCCAGATCTGCTATAGCCTTTTGGCCTGCCTCGCACACAGTCCTGATCAAGATACAAAAATTAAGATGCTCTTTTCTGCTTATATCTCCCAAGCTTCCCAGAGCACTTATTGGACTGGCATCTGATGAAAGGCAGATGTGATAGCTATTTTCATATCCTACTGTGTGCCACAACCTAGCATTACAGGAGGATGTGGGATACCTCCATTCCTCCCATTCTGTAGGAACCCATTACAACACATTAGCTAGTGCTAAAATCTTGACAGTGCCTGCTGTTGGGTGGAAATGCTTTTTTGCTTCTTGTTGAAATGTTTCGTCTATGCAAAAAAATTACAATTCATGGGGCTGAATATGATTTTTTAGCTTTAAAGACAGAATCCTTTGCTATAGTCAACTAGTAAAAGACTTAACCGCTCTAACCACAAGACAGTTCTGCACATTGTTTTCTGCAGTCATTCAGCATTTTGTTCTGCATGGTGGCACAGTTTTCATGCCAGCCAGGGATGGATTCTACCCTTTATTCAGACTTTCTTAACACCTGGTGGGTCGGAGACTCTCCCAGGAGGAGGTGAGAGCTAAGTTTGAATTTGATCAAGAGGCCGGGAAGCAAGTTTAAGTCTCCAGGTCCTGTACAAGTTTACTCACAAAAAGGCTAAGGAATAAAAGGGATTGGAAAGAGGTGGGGGCAGCACCATCTGTTCCTGTTTTTAAATGAAAAAGAGATTCCCTGCTGTAGGCTCCAAGGAAAGGACATGAGGGTCTACTTTACAGAGGTGATTTCATTTTGTTGCCCTTGATGGAGAAAGGATCCCATTTGGCTCTGTGCAATTCAAACCCCAGCCCTATCTTAGAATTTCCCATCAGTTCAGCCTAAGTGACTCGCCGGCTGAGTGTGCTGAGTTCAGCATGGTAGTGTCTGTGTCCCACCATGAGACACGTACCTCTCCTGGCGTAAAAGGAAGAACCCTGTGCCATGGGAAGAGCTGCAGTGCCTCAGACAGTTCTGCCCTGTTCGGCACTGCAGCACTTGGCACAGCCATGCCCTCTGCACTTTCTGGGATGCCACTCAAAATATTTGCTTTTGGGGAGCCATTAACTCAGGTCATTCCCACCGAGAAACCTGCTGCACGGCACACAGTTAGCAGCCAGCTAACAACGCTGAGTTGTAATTATACACAGCCCCTGCTCGAGCTCTGTGGGAAGTCTGTCTATCGGTCACTGAGTAACAGGAGGAGGGAAGACTCGCCTTTTCTCACTGAAGTGACGCTATTAGATGTGCCCATCCATACCACTGGTTGCAGGACCAAGTTCTTGATTAGGCAGTTAGGAAGGCTTGCGTTTTGTTTTTCAGCCATTCCCCTGTTGATGTAAACATCTGCTGTCCTCAGTTATGACAGCAGAAAAGCGGCTGTTACACAAACCCAACCACGTAAATTGTCAACAGTTAAGCTGTCTGTGCCTCTAACCAGTTGCAAAATAACAGTGAGAGCTGCAGCAGATTTCTCACTATCATATGCCAACTACTGCTCAGCAGCACTGTTCCCATGTTTCCCTCTGCCCACTTCAAGAAGATGAAGAGATAAAGAGAACAGTCTGCCCCCAACAACGGCAGTGATAACACTCATTATTATACCCACAATGCTGCAGGTATCTTCATATCTATCTTCATAGAGAGCTGCTGCATGCCACGTAAATTAGTTACTCACTATTCACGAATCCTGTTAGTTAACAAATGCTCAGTGTTTCATTAGTTCCCTTGACAGCTGCTGCAGGGAAAAATTTTCCTTTGAGGGTGACACAATGAAGCTGGTGTTTCTGCTCATTCCACTGCATGCTACCAAAGGGCTTAAAACCCCAAACTCCTGCCAGAATAAGTCTGAAATCCCTGGCTTTTGTCTGAAGAGAGTGAAATCCTCCACAGAGAGGGTGAGGAATTGTTAACCTCTGTCGTTAGCGTTCCTTAGGTATCAGCAGCGAGTATGTTCCGCAGAAGTCAGAGCACATTTTACTGTGTACCAAGGTATCATTGTAAATTTTATTTAAGTTTCAGCTAATAAAAGAAACAAGCACAGCTTCAAAGAGGGAGGAGAGGGAGCTCAACTTTCACATATGACACTACACTAAATTTTTAAAAACAAGACAATCTGCTCCCTCTCCTGATATCTAACATGCAGCACAAAAGCATAAAACAGGGGCTAGTCTGAACTACTTGCATAATCGGATATTAACTACTAGATTTCCATGTTTGAGGTGCAATATTATCTCTTACAAATCCATTATTTTTCACTACACTTTTCATTTTGTGCCTCTGGGACTTGAAGAATCAGATAAATTATTTTCTTATGTGCTTCACTACATTTTCCCTTTCAATAGCATTCTTTTAATTACTTTATGGTTCCTTGATAAGTAAAAGAAACTTTAATCTTATTAAACCCTTAAAAGCTTTCAATTTTTACAATAACGCTTCCCTTTATTTACCTGAAACAATATTCTATCTTCAGTCAAATGTCATTATTACAAATGTAGTTATGATGCACATCCTTTTGAGCTGAAATAATGATGAGAAACGTCCTTCAGATATACCTGCATGTATTCAGATCACCAGCCCTGCAAATTATTGGCCTTGGAAGTAAACAAAATGATGATGGTAGGCTTAGAAAATACATTAATTTTTATATTCAAGAATAGATCCTCCCAGCATTCTAGGTTTCCTCTTTCATGTTGCAATCACAGTATCTGCCTGTTTTAAAGGACCATCTTCCATATTTGGCCTCTTTCAGGGACATAGCAAGAGAGAGAAAAGGTATGTATTTATTGAGAGTAAAGGAATTATACATATGCTATATACTCTTACCTATAGGCCTGCTGTTAGTCTTTCTGGAGGCAGTATGAGATTTTCAGTTGACTTGATGGAAGCTGCATTGATGGTAACCCAAAAACCTCAGCCTGTAATAACCACTGATGTCACTACCAGGGCTGGAGCTGTATGTATTTTTTTACTATTTGAGACAATAAAAGTTTCAACCAGTCTATTTTATCAATATCAAGCTACGATTAAAAGACCAAGCTTAAAAAGTTACCTTGTATCAGCAGAATAAGGGTAGCTGTCTATGCTCACTTATGTGGCAGTCATGAGATTAATTGGACTTAGCTAAAATTTTCCAAAGCCTGAATTAAAACCAGAGCTGTTAGACAAGATATTAGATAAAATCACAATCATGTTAGATTGTGTGAAAGAAAGATAATCAGCCTTATACTGATTTTCCCCCATCCTTTCACACGAACATGCCCAAAGGGAAAACAAAAGGGTGGGGAAAGGATAAGTAGACTCGTCACTGAAGATGACCTGGGCATGTGCTAAAACCAGGATATTTGAAGGCTTGCAGAGAAAAAGTTAAATTCACGCAGGCTTTATGTAGAGCTAAATTTTAAAATTTTAGAGTACTATTTCTGGAGATTCAGATGACATACCTCCTTTTTAAAATTAATGATTAACAAAAAGATGGGGACAATTGACAACACTGTAGAGAGAAATTTCTCTTTCCTAATGCTGTATACTATGCCTATACAACAAAATGGAGTTGTGATGGCAACAAAGTGCAGCACTCTCATGTTGACTTTATTCTTACTGTTAAAATATAATGAAAGTAAGCAGTTAAGGACAGATGACTTGAATTCTTGTACCAAAGCTTAGATTTCTGCCTCCAGTGTGAGTGCTACCTGCATTAGCTAAAGTAAATTCTTCTGCATAGACACATCCTCTGAGCTTCAGCAAAATGGAAACTAAACAGCACTAGGCTTGTGTAGTTTTTTGATGATGGCAGCAAACACAGTGAAAAGGTACAAGAAAGATGCTCAGACTTAGTTCTTAGAAGATTTTCTGCTTGTGTTCATACCATAAGGGCCAGCAACACTGGCATGAAAATGTTACTGTCCAGCTGGTGGGGTTCTCACCAGTGATGTGCTTCTAGCTTGTTCTTAGGTTACAATCAGACATATTCAAAGGGGTAAAGCTGAATTAAGAGACACAGTCAAAAAGGATAAGGTAATCATAAAAATATGGGAAGTCAGCACTAACATGCAGGTATATATTAACTTTCACTGAGAACACAAAACCCAGTAATACTAATAATAACAACAACAACAGTAATAAAAATAAAAACCCAAACAGGAAAAAAAGGGGTGACCAAAATAAACGAACTATACAGAGAAGGGGACTGTGATGGACAGAAGCATAAGGAGGATATTAAAAAATAAACACCAGCAAAACCAGAGTGCTTAAGTGGGTGTCAATGAAATTCAGAAAATGATATTCAGCAAGTGGAATACTTTACCTTCCTTCATGGTGAATGCTTTGGAGTTCATACGTTGGCTGATACCAATGTCACAAACTACACATGAAGCCATTACAAAGTGGAAGATCTTGCTGGGGACATAGATTAAGAGGGAGGTCACCCGCATGAATTTGAAATGAGAGAAGCTCCAAAGGAAAGCAAGAGGAAAGAGTGGAGATCTGGAAATAAACTGCCAAGGAACGATTGAAAGACTGGCATTATTTTGTAAGAAGGCTTGAAGGGTGCGCTTATAACTGTATGCAAATATGAAAATGAGAAAAAAGGCACAGAGGAAGGGAAACACACTATTTTCCACGTGTACTGGGTTAGGACAAGCAATACTGGGCTTACATTTCTAGCAAGTGAGTTTTAGGTAAATGAGGACAGTGGGGATACGGAGGTTGCGGTGTGTCCCTCAGGAGACTTTTAAAGAAGAGGTGAGACAAAACACTCCCAGGAAGACTTCTTCCTGGGGCAAGGAGGTGGACTAAATAACTTTCTGAGATCCCCTCAGCTCCACTTGTAGAACATAAGAGTCAAGGGGTGCCTGGAGAACAGGACCCTCAAGGTTTGCACTCTATACCAGTCACGCAATTCACATATGCAAACTGGACGTAATCTGAAAATCAGGAGACTCCTACTGTTAATATGTCCTTGAACAACTGCAAAGCTTCTATACAAGCTTCCACAGAAGATGTTACATCCAGAAAAAATCCTCTCTCAGTCTCATTGTTAAGGACTGGGTTAATCGTTGGAGGAAACATTTTTGGCTCTGCAGCACAACTGCTGTATGTTCATGAAGAAGTCAGTTCATCTGCCAGCAGCTGTGAAATGAGGAATGTGCCATTTACCTCATTCATACAATAGATGGGAGAGGGTTATGAAACTTATCCACATTCCTAAGTAGTCTGAGATTGTTAGACAGATGGCAAAACACACACACAAGGTGTCATTGTTCTGCATGCAAAAGCACACGGGCATTGTTGGAAGACTAATCTTTAATACGGACACAGCTACGAGAATGGTTTGCACATAAAAAAAAACATACTGTAGAACTTGTAATATTAATGCAACGCTGTATGTTGGTTTCCTGTGCTTAAGACTTTATTTTCATGAATATGTAAATTTCATTAACCACTATTCAGACCATAGCACTTTGGGGGTGGGGAGGGGAGAGAAGGGAGGGTGAGAGGAGCACCACGTGTAAACAGCTGCCCTGCAGTGTGCACAGAGAGGTGAGATGAGGTCAGTAATTATTTACACAAGAAGGAAAAAAGGAGGAAATACTGGATCTGCAGGTGATTAAAGGACACAAAGAAAAACAGGATAACAGCACCAAAACCATTGTACATGTGTCAATAGCAAATTATGCCTGCAGAGAAAAAGCCAAAACATTTATCCTGAATTAAACCCAACCGGAGTGAGGTTTACATTAAACAGTGAAATCTGTTCTTTTCAAAGGAGATTTTAAAACAATAACTTCACGTGCAAATCAGGAAAGGGTCTCCTCCCTTGCCTGGTCAAGCTATTACTGTAAAGCTGTTCTCCTGAATTCAGGATTAAAATTGCTCTTATCTTTGCCCAGATCTCATCTGCAGTACATTTAACAGAATCAGACATTAAAAGTGACTCACTAACAATTAGGCTTCTGCTTCTGAACAGAGAACTCTTTGAACGTGCATGCAGCAAGGAATGTTTTGGGGATGCTCTTTCTTGTGAGATGAAATTTTTAAAAGAAACGTTTCTCCAAAGGAAAATGCAAGAAAATCATTCAGGTGGTAGAAAAAAGATGTTTAAACTTCAACTGTACAGAAGGAAGATGATTTTCGCTACAGAGTGTCAAAAACAGCATCCTTGCAAAATTAGATTGGAACAGTGAATTGTATGCAGGCTAATTATATTAACAATGTTACAAAAATCCAGAAGCATAACAGTTGCTTCATATCTCAGCTGTGGTAAACAGAGCCTCAGCAATCTCTGCCTGAACCATTCAAACACCAGACAAAATTCAAAGCTGCTTCAGATGTTTATATGGTAAATATACCAAGAAAGTAAAAAATATGGATCCATTTGGCCACTCTTCCCTACCTCATTAAATATACAGTAAAAAAAGAAATGCTTATGCCCTTTCTCTGATGTTCCGCTTCTCATGAACAAAGACTTCTCCACTTGCACCCAGAGCACTGTGCTGATGCTGGCCACAGGCACTTATGAGAAATAGGGGCTACTAGCAGCTAGCCTGGGATTTAAAGTAGCAGGGAGTGCAGAGCCAGCCTGCACCAGCCTGTCTAGGACAGCATTTCTCCCCCCAAGCCAGTGCTGCTACCAGGATTACCTACCACAATCACCGTGGTTACCCAGCCATACTGGGACAAGCTGTGGTACAGCAGTGCTTCTGAATACTTACCAAAAGTACTCAAAAGTTTACTATGCTGAGAGTAAAGATTTGCTCAAAGTTTCCAAATCTTCCATGGAAAAAACATGAGCCCCCCCCCCCCCTCCAGCCTCCTGTTAAATTCACTTCAGTAGAAAATTACAAGGGAATTATGTGTCAAAGAATTTCGGCTCCCCAGCTTCCTAAGGGAAGTACTTACTCAAGAGCTTCCAGGCTCTCCATTACCTGCCAGTATGGGTGGATGAGAGCTAGAAATGTGGGAGCAGTGATGGAGGCCAGAACTTCCTGGCTTGGGTTCAGGTGCAACCGAGCTCGCAAGGCCCCCCGCTGCTGGACTCGGAACTTGGAGGGGAAGACTCTCCAGCTCTCCCAAGGGAGCTCTGTTCCCTGATTGACCCGCCTTACCCACCTGCAGAAATTTAGATGATTACAGAAACCCAGAAATGATTACACAGAGCTCCTATTCTGAATTGCTAAAACTGCTCATAGAAGAATTATTTTTTGTTACTGAGGTTACTGATTTGATCCTATGTGTTTTTTTAACCACAGGGAAAAATGGAAGGCCTATGATTAATAAAAGAGGATTCAGTATTATGATATTCTCTTTCTTTTGTGAATTTTATGTATACCCATAGTCCAACTGAATTCACCTTTCCAACTGTATTGAAAAAGCTTCTTTTTCTTTACTGATTTATATACATAAAATCCCCTGCCCTGCTTCCTCACTCTTCTAGTTTTCCCACTTCCCATGAGTCTAATCTATACCTTTTCCTTGAGCTGAAAGCTCTTTGGAAAGAAAAGATCTTGTCTTTCACAAATATATTTTGATGCCTAATAAACAGTTTTATTCCTTTTTCTATAGCTGTTGGTAAATACAGTGCCCAACTAAAAATTACAGTTTTTACGTTTTCCACTGACTAATTTTTACGACTTGCAAAAGCAAGCTTAATCTTGATTAAATGGAGTGTGCTTAAGTGTAGTTAAGATGCAATCACCTAAGACTGGCTGACTGATTAGGTGAGAAAAAGTAAGGAGGGGAGGGGCTGGCTCACTTTGAATCTTTTTTTTTTCTTTTTTATTAAGAATACTTTCAATACCTTATAAACACCTAACTTTTCACAGAAATCAGAAAATAGAAAACAACCCCTACTCAACATAAAACCCAGCCCAGATTTCTAGTAAGCATAACAGGTAGTTAAAAGAAGATTAAGTCTCAATTTTATGCACGGAACAAGTGTTCTTGAACAAAGTTTTCAACTTCCTATCCACAAAAATTGGCAGTTCCACCATACCTTTGTGGTGACAGCCTCAAGCTTACCTATAATTGATATAAATCAGGGACATTCCTAATGCTTTTTCCCAGGCATCATTCATTCCTTATCATACATTATTTGCTCCTCTGGGACTCTTAAGGTTCAGCCCCATGCCCTAGTCCTGTTGCATGCCAGGAACTGACACTGACTAACAGTGACCACTGCAAATTATTGTTTTGCAGGACTAGAAGAGACTCCTTCTATGCAGAAAAGGTACAGAACTTAAAATGCACTTAAGCAGTAAGCACACATACCCAAGCAGGTCAGAGGCTCTCCTATGTAAGGAGAAAGAAATGCCTACCAGAATGTTTTCCTATTAATAAATATATATTTTAAAAAATCAAAAGTCTGCTCCAGCTTAGACAAATATTTGTGGTGTTTCCAGACAGAAGGGCTGGCTTATATATTCACATTGTTCCAGAGACATTTTAGTGGCATTATTTGTAAACAGTTCTGAACAAATTTGCAAAGTGGTGAATAGAAGTAAATGATTAGTATGTTACCCAAAGCATCTTCATGGCAAAAAGAAAATGCACACAGTCTTTCCTCTACTACTGTTTCAAGTGATCTCAAGGTTTGCCTAGACACTGCAGGAAAGTAATGTCTTCTGACTTCTGCATGCCCCTCAGGACATCTGTTGTGCTACAGACAAGAGGTGCTTTTTCTGGTGAGCATTTTCAGTGTCAAATCACTGATAGAGCCAGGCAGTTGATAGTGCAGCACTTTGAAAGCACATTCTTTCCCATCACTTAAAATATGCATTAATTAGTGATTATTAGTATTAGTTACAGTACATTACAGACTGTTACCATTTTAGATGATGGTTAGTAGCAACGTTACATTCTTGTTGGTTTGTTCTTTTTAATTACTACTGTTGCAGTCTCAGAACTGGATGGTGCCCTTAGACATTGCACTGAAAAAAGGGTGATGCGTAAACAGTGTTACTCCATAAGCAGCCCTCAGAGGAACTGCCACTCAGGAAATGCTCATGTTTCACCTGTAAAATGCTGTTAAAAGCAGGGGAGCTGCCCAGGGCAGCAGAGATGAGGGCAGCTTCCTTGGCTCCAAACATCCTGCCGGTCCCATTGGTTTGGATTGGGGTTGACGTGTACAAGGGGAAAGGGTGCCATTTACTCCTCCTTTAAGCTTTTCTCTGGATACTTGCTTGTAAGTGTTTCTGTAACTCCCACCCACTAAGCAGGATTTATTCACATGTTATATGGCTGTGCAGATTCAAGGAAGAAACTTTACTCCTCCGTCTAACCTCCATGGCTGAGCTAGGCATGAGACACATCAGCCCTAAGTTAACTAGTTATTATTATTAAGAAGAACTTACAATGTTCCCTTTTCCAGAGTGATTACTGGTAGTGTGAACTGTACCATGAGACATATTTGTACAGAGCTGGGTATAATAGTACAACAGTGACTCACATCTACTGGAAGCTCTCCTGGTAAGTAACAGAACAGTAGCATCAGACGCAGGACTACAGCTTACAGGCATGGACTACATCCTGTTCCAGCACCTGCTGTTTGGGCCACGTTACTTTAAATATAAATCAGTTTTCTTCACACGGTTTACAGATATCATCCCATTTCACATCTAAAATACATTTCTAGATGCTTTCCTGAATCTTTTAAAAACAATTACATACATAATCCTGAAATAGCCACAATTTCAGAATAGAAAAGTGAAGGCATTCCAAAATTAGACATGCTTCTATCCCACAACATCACTAACGGTGAATAGCACACAAGACAACTTGTAACTTTACCGTTCTAGCTTTCCATATACTCCTCTACATGGCCAAAGACTTGACACAAACCTGACTTTTTTTTTAAACTCTTGGCTGTATGTGAGTTTAATAAGTAATGTAAATTGGGCAGGCAGGTGACTTTTAGCTGAGTTCCTCTGAGATAAGCTGTAGTAGTGGTATATAGGAAGAAAAATTGTTCTCGGTCCAGGAGAAGGAACAAACAATTTCCAAGAAAATGGGGCATTTGGAGCTGCTGTGAATGGGACCAGCTGTGATTGATCCAGTAGGATCCAGCTAATCCAGCAGCTTATTAACAATGACAAGAATTCACAGAAATATCAAAAAACTTATCATCACTAAAACCAAATTACCTGTGGAAGCAGAAAGATTAATCAATAAGACTTATTCCTAAATAAAAGTCACTGGCTTTTTATGTGGGCTGTCTCTCACCTTTCTGCCCATTTGTGTTCCTGATAAATTAAAATTGTGACCCCAAAGGATGCGACTTATACCTCCAGTTTCCAGAGTTGTCACAGTGCTCTTCTGAATTTAGCGGCTCTTTCAAGGTCCTTGAAGAAAAAAAAAAAGAAAAAAAAATATTCTAAAAATGAACTGGAATATGGTTCTGAAAAAAGGCTGAGCGGTTGGCCTTGGACACCCCACACAGTCTCTGATGGGAGGAGGAAAAGAGGTGCCTTTCTATATGACCTCCTCAACAGTTCTTCCTTCAGCAGGCAAGGATAGTCAGCAATGCCATTCAGAAGTCATAAGAGAGCAGAGCAACATCACAAGCCATATCAAGTATTTTTCATGCCAGCCCACAAAATAAGCATAGGACCAACTTCAATCCAAAATTCATTGTCTTGTAGCTATGTAACAGGCCATTTAGATAGCATTGTCAGAACAGTAAGATTGCTTGCTTGGTCTTCTTCATTAGTGCTATGGGGTCAGATAAGAGTCTAAAGCCTAGGCTGGATATAACAACTAGGCTAACAGCAGCCAAGGACTATGTTTCAGAGCCCTATGTGAGATTTCCTGGCTTTTAACCAAGATCATCTTAATCAATGGAGTTAGAGAAACTCACTATTTTCCATCTGGTTACCAGTTCTCCCTGACAGACCTTACATGTGGTTGCAGTACTGATGATATATCACACACTTGTACCACGACATCCCAATGGTGGTCACTTAAATCACTATTAGGTCTCACAGAAAATTATTTCTCTCTGAGTGGGGCATTGACATTTCCTTGTTAAAGACTCTCACCCTTAGGGGAGTTTCTATCACCAGAGCTATTAACAGTCATCTGGATCTAAATACTGTACTGTATTATCCGCATCCAGGTGGCATAAAAATGGAAATTTCTATAAGATTCAGTCTTGACCTTTGGATGAAAACCATTCTTTCCCTAGTTACTGCCTGAGGTACTCCGAGGTGTTTCTCTTCAAGCATGAAAGCAAAATGGTGATTTATGGTTAGCATAAGAGAAAAATAGCTTGCCTATGAGTTTATGACAGGGTAAGTCTATTTCTATGCCATTATTCTAATAAATCACGATGTTGCTACCTACTCATCCTTTCATGGGTACCATATCTAGGCGTTACTCCTGCACTTGTGCTTCATTCTCCTCTCCCTAATTTTTTCTTTTTATATATATATTTATATATACATATATAAAAAAGCATATAACGCATGTTTCACATGAAACATTCTACAATTCTAAAATGCATACGCAGTAGTAAAGCTAACCCCTTTGTGGTTAAAATATTTTATCTTTGATTTAGAGGTAAAGCTTCTGTTGCATATTTAGGACAATTTGCTAGGAAGGTAAAACATCCTTCTTTGAAATGACAGCACAAAGCATACATGTCACTTCATTACTACTTCAATAGCCTTTTTTGAGGCCTAACCAGTAGCACAGGTTTTACAACAGTTCTCTGCACAGGATAAAACTGGCAAGGACCTCTTATGAATGCAGGTATGCCTTTCTTGTAACCCCCAGTCTTGCTGTCTCAGGCTGTGCTTTAATTTCCCTAGTGGGCTGAGTTGCGAGTGAATTTGGCTTGAAGGAGTGACTAAGAGAATATAAATATGACTAAGGTCGTATTCTTTTGGTAAGTGGAGCCATCTGTTGCCACATCTAGAAAAATACGTGTTTGTTCGGAAGTCTATTGATGATGTTACAAAACATAGTCTCATCCACTTCTTTTGGTGACATGCAATACTATAATTCAAGTTTAATACAGCCATTGTCTGGATTGGATTTGGAGGGGAATCGGATTTTTTTTTGGAGGGGAGAGGGATCACCACATGTTGCTGTGCATTGTGAGCTTGTTCCAGCTCCCACTGAAATTTCTACAAGTCTTTTCAGAGGTTCCAGCAGCTGTACTTCAGTTCAAATTAGGGTACAAAATTGCATTCCATTACAAGGAAAACTCCTACGGAATACAAGGATGCAATACAACTGCAATTCCTTGCAAGCAGACTATAGGGCCAGTCATGCTGATGTTGCCACTGTTGTAGCTATATCAAAGTTATGCATATGCCATTAGTCATATCTGCAGGCACCATACAAGACTCAGTATGCACCACTGTACAATAGGAGTCAAATTCTGAAGCTCTTGCTCAAGATAAATCTTCTAATAATTTCAATGCATTTTTCGGGTAAGGTAACAATCTATTTTTTGCAATTTATCCTTAGATAGCAAAATAATAAAGCACATGCTAAAATCCCTGTTATGGTTTAACCTGGCAAGCAGCTAAACGCCACACAGCCACTCGCTCAGCCCCCCACCCCCTAGTGGGATGGGGGAGAGAATCGGAAGGGCAAAAGTGAGAAAACTTGTGGGTTGAGATAAGAACAGTTTAATAACCAAAATAAAATAATAATAATAAAAATAATAATAATATTGTCATAAAAAGGAAAACAACGAGAGAGAGAGAGGGAAAAAAACCAAAACAGAACAAAAAACCCCCAGGTGATGCACCCGCTCACCACCTGCCGACCGGTGCCCAGCCAGTCCCCCAGCAGCGATCCCTCCCCCCGGCCAGCTCCCCACCATTAACAGACTGAGCATGACGTCATATGGTATGGAATATCCCTTTGGTCAGTTGGGGTCAGCTGTCCTGGCTGTGTCCCCTCCCAGCTTCTTGTGCACCTGGCAGAGCATGGGAGGCTGGGAAAGTCCTTGACTACTGTAAGCACTACTTAGCAACAACTAAAACATCAGTGTGTTATCAACATTATTCTCATCCTAAATCCAAAACACAGCACTATACCAGCTACTAGGATGAAAATTAACTCTATCCCAGCCAAAACCAGGAGAATCCCAAAGCCTGTTCTTATAGTTAAATATTTAATTTTGCCTTGTTGGATAAAATGTCCATGCTTTAATATTTTGTTGAAGTCACAGACCTGAGACAGAGATCATCTAACTAAAGAAAAGTAACATGTTTTTATTAGTGCAGATACCTTGCACAGGTAACTGTATATGAAGCCTTAATAACAACCACTGTATGATGAAATCACTTTTTTTTTTCTTTTGCAGTCATTACAAATCTCCATTTACTAAAAGAAATTCAAATGCATAAAAATATGGCCTGTTATATTTGAACTACTTCCACTGTATGATAGTTCATGCTTGTTGTTTTCTATCCATTTTATTCATTGATGTCCAAGCCAGTTATAACTCAGTTAATTTTCTCACTAGTGAATTTTCCCAAACATCATCTTCCATTTGATATCACCACGACTCTGTGACTGTGATTATCTAGCAGTAAAAACAAAATTTTGATTAATCATTGTAGAGAAGAGGAACAAATTCAAATGTAAGTTGTTTTCTGACATCATTTTATTGAAGAGAAGCATGTGAATTCACTTGAATGTATTTAGGCCATTTATCTAGTTAATGTGATTCTCAAAGATCATTTGGTGTATGTGATAATATATAATCAATATAGCCTGCAAGAGCCAGTCAAAGCTCTATACAACACAATCCAGGAGGTCACAGGGATATGCAAGTGTTCATTTGATTTGGTTTAGCTTTTAATTATGTACATCAGTACATCAGCACAGAGTTATCTTGAACTCGGCTTCACCAGAAAATGTTGTTTTCAGAGCACTGAAAATAACATTGATGACTTCTGTTAGATTCAGGAGTTGCTGTGTTTAACTAAAACTTGGTTTAATTAGAAAGTTGGATAAGAAATTGAGACAAGCCACATCCTCACTAGTAACAATGTATAATATTTAGTACACAACTTTTCAAAAACCTAGATGCATCAGAGTTTGAAAAGACTGAAAGGACTTCTTGTCTCCTTCTTTAGAAACAGGGAAAGGTGGCATTAAGAGAGCTTATACCAACTCTTTCAATCTTGTATGAAGACTTAATAACAAATCTGGAGCTTTAGCATCAAACTCAAGACTATGGTATCTACTAAGTGATTCTTGCAAGAGCTAGCCAATTGTCCCCCACAGGTCTACAGTTTTACAATGGGTTACTTAGCTGTTCTGCTTAAACACATCAGCCTTGTTCCCTTTCTCTTCTTTATTTTTCTGGTACCATTTTAGAGCCTCACCCTACCTCGCTGTTCAAAAAAAAATGCCTGTTGTGAAGTCAGATTTTTGGTAAAACAGAAGTTTGTCAGAAATGAAGTACCCGCCAGATTACAAGTCCAGACAACACGTTCTGCTGGACCATATTAAATAAAGACATTTGCCAAAAGGGTGGAGTAGACTGATGTAGTGTCAAGCTCATTAATGTTGGAGTAGCACCGAAGATGGATATTGTCGTGTTCAACCTTGTATTACCAGCATCCATTATTCAATAAATTATTAAATTAATAGACAGACGGTAACAATGGGCGTATGTCCTCATTTAATTAATTAATGAGAAGGAACTCAACTTATGGTCATCTTATGTCTATAGATTTAATAATTTATAGAATAATAATTTATTGATTCCCCACTATTTCTACAGGAGATAGAATTCTATTTCAATAACCATCCATTCTTGTCGGAAGCTGTTATTATCAGGCACTCTGGTGGCTATACATGCACTAATTGCGAGATGGACTAATCCTTTTTGCAACTCCATTCTAAATGCTGGGACTGGAACACATTACCAANACAGCAGCAGAGTCACAAAACTGACCTCTAAAGAAATGAATGGATGAAGGGAGTAAACGGTGTTATGTTTCATTAGTTTGAACAGAACTCATTTGGCTCTTGTTGATTAATTGAGCTTTTCTAATTGAATAAAGTGCAGATTTTTAAAAAATATATTTTTGATAGGCATTATCAAAAGTGGAATAAAAGCTCTTTTCTAATTAAAAATATTCTTTTTATATTCAATCCTGTGGCTTACATTGCAATATATTTTGATATTGCATCAAATACGCCAATTGGGAAATGCTCGGTGCAATTATTCATATATAATAGCCATTTTCCTACTTCTGAATTTTACTATTCAAGTAATGATAAGTTCTCTGAAGACAAATGACACCTCTCCCATCTTTCACTACAGAGAAATCTGAAAAGCTAGTTAAAATTTATGATGTTTTTGGTTTAATTATACATTTTGGCTGAACTATTTTAGGGTGTATGAAGTGATAAGATATTGCTGGTTGCCAGTTTCAGGCTACTTGTATGAATCTGTAGGGACAGGATGGGCTGGAGAAGTGAATGAAAAAGGCAGTTTTCTGTCCAAAAGTACAGTACATCCAGAAATAATACTCCAAGCATGTCTCTGAAGTGAAGTTTCCTCAGAAAGAGGATCCCAACCTATTCTGAAACTTTCAAAAATGAAAAAATTGTTTCTCCAAAAAAAGGATGGATCAGTGCCGTTTAATATTTGGGGGACAGGTGTAGGACTAACAAAGGAAGAGAAGCATGGCATGGCTAAGGGATACTGAATGAGACATCGTAGTTTAGACTGACTCTCCCTATTATTTCCCTTGAGGTGGTTAATGAAAACTTTGGTGGATTTTATAATGAACTTAGGTCCTGGCCTAAATAATTTGGAGTGTCTATTAGCAGGCAGACTTGAGTGGTAAGCAATGCAGGCCAGTTAGAAAGCAGCCAAAGATAGAAGCAGCAACCTTATTACATTTCTCTTCACTGCAACTCATTTCTGAACAACAAATGCTGCTACAGCTGAAGTAAACTACAGAAAACTCCACAAATAGAGCAGTTAAGAGCTCAACAGCAGAACCGAAACTCTCCAGAAGCACGGAAGGCAAGTGAAAAAGGTTTAAACGTTGCTTCTCCCTTTGTCTGCAAGCAGTGGGTGAAAACAGAAAAGAAAAGGGAGTGATGTTATTTCTGACAATAGTTGACACTGAAGCACTTGATGATTTTAATAGTTTTCAGTTAACTTGGCAGAAGAAGCAATATTGAAACTGTATTACAGAAATTTGAAGAGAACTGCATTCCATGTAAAAGGAAAGGTGAGAGAGACATGTTTTTAAATGGAAAATACAAAAAGTATAGAAGCTCATCTTGCAGTTTTGCAGGTGTTAACTGAGTTCTTTATAAGAAACTCAGTTGCTGTTGGGATGGATCTGGGATAAAACCCCTCAGATGTGCTGGAAGACCAAGAATCAGGTTCTGGCACAGCCAACTGAAATTAGCTTTGTAATAGCAATCATTTAAAGCAAACTGAAGTTTCTGTATTAGTTTAGTCACAGTGCTCTGACACAATGTTTTGACACTGTCACAGTGATGGAGAACTCAAAATCGTACAGGAAAACATCCTAAGGAAGAAAGACATTGAGAGTTTTTGCCCAAAAGTCAGCTTTTGCCAGAAAAACCCCTCCCTCACAGCCTATGAATGGCAATCAGTGGCAAATAACAGAAGCCAAGGCAATACTACACATTTAGGGGGCAAAACCCCCCCCCCAAAACCATGCAACAACTGCAACAAATAATAAAGCTTTTCAACTGGTCGAGAAATAGCACAGTATGCAAACCATGGACCAAGTGGACAAGATAACTGGAGACTTACACAAGAGCTGTTCACAGAAGCAAAGAATATGGTTCAGTAGATTACTAACCAATGAGGCCTCTATTAATTTTAAATGAAGAAGGGTTTCTAATGCAATTCATGTGGCAAATGAAAAAGTGTTTGTAAAAGCTACAGGTAGGAAGGAATGAGCATGTAGAAGAGGGCGATGATCTTACCTCCATGAATCAGTAGGTGAACAAAGCAGAAGGGCATATAAGAAGCATCACCCCACTCCCCTAGACAAAACCAAAAGTGAATATATCCAATATTTGGCTAAACAGTATCATGTCTTCCATTTCAGCAGGGGATTTAAGCATTGCTGGGAGGGCTAGCCAAAACCCATGAGAATTTTAAGGTCCTATTTCCCATAAGTGGGAAGCCCTCTGCAGAACAGAGGACAGAGATGGAAATGCTCAGCTTTCCAGGTCACTAGGAGGATTCATTTATACTGAAAGCCCCAAATAAGGGGAAAAGTAATTAAAAATTTGATCACATGGTGGCTTGACAGTTTCCCCCCTCAGATTTTATCAACAGTTTTAGTGCTTTTTACTTAGTACGTTTGATTTTATTGAGAGGCAGCTAACTTTTATTGAAAGGTTTACTGAAGAAAACATGCTAAGTTTAGAAGGGTATGAAATGAATTTGCAAGGATTTTGTGTTAAGCAAAAGATCACTAACACTGGTAGCACCAGAAAAAAACAAAACAAAACAAACTGAAGAAAAAATGAACAAAAGTAGGTGTAGATTTGTTGCTAGTGTCGATTGAGGAAAAAAACCCACCACCCACCCACCCATGTAGCTCCCAACTCCTCCATCCTTAAAGGAAAAAAAAGCAGCAAAACTAAGCAACAGGTGAAAAGAAAAAAAAAATGTTCAACCAGCTACCCAAATAAACAGCTCAAGAGTTTCCCTGGAGTAATATTGTCTGCAAAGAGGTAGATGCTACAGATAAAGAAATAATTGTGCATCTCAAATCTCAAATTTCACTGTTATTGTTATAACTTGTCTCCACAATATCTGACCAGAGCACACAGTTTAATGGGCATGAATTTAAGCAGAATGAAGGTTTAGACATGTCACCACAGCTATCCACTATTGCCTCTCTGAAGTACCGACAGAAAACAGTTTCAAAATGTGTGAGAGTTTTGTAAAAAGGCTGCAGAGGCAAACTCTAACATATATTTAGGTCACACAATTGCAGAGCAATAATGAAGTGCAGGTTGGCCTCTGCTGACATTCTCTTCCCCAAAACAGCTTGTGTTGTTAGAAGTTCACATCACAGTCCCTAAAGATATGAAACAGAATATACCTAGAAAAAAATCCCAGTTGGATTTGGGGTCCCAGAAATGGCCACAGCTTTCTCAGCAACACTATAAAGAGTAACCGTCAGAAACACAAGCGGAAGTAAAAGCGAAAGCCTGTGGGAGTTGTGAGAGTTTCATCCCAGCCCTACAGTAGCAAAAAGACATTTCTTCCAAATTCCAATGACAGATGAAAATGGACTAAGAGCTGACTTGTCCTAGGCAAACAGCAACCACAGCAAGCTGGGCCAGCTGAATCCCAGGACACAGCACACCCTAAAAGAATAGTCTTAATGCTTCTTGACAATACATAAGGTAGTATTTTAAGAGAGACTCACAAGCCTGCAAAAGCACACAGAATCCCAGAAAATAATCAAACTTTCATCATAAGTTTGATGAATACAGTGGTTACAAGCATTAGAAATTCTGTATCATGTTGTGTTTGGCTGGGAAAGGAAAACTCGCATTTTTAGGAATATGCTAGTCAGAAAGACTGGTGTGCAGACCCAGGTGACACCACAACGTATGGTAAGAAAGCTGATCTGAATTAAGCTGGCTTCTGTGAGAGGCACCAGCAGAGCTTTGGGCTCCATTTCAGGAAAATAAAGTACTTCAATTTACCTCTGGTGAAGAAGCCACTTAAAGACACGCTTAACAATAAGTGATTAGTCCTAATGACTTCAAATCAATTTCAAGCAAAATTTAAATAAATTCTGGCTTAAGAATAGGAAAGAAAAACCTATAAAAAAATCTTTATATGTGCACAGCACCATATATGTTCAAGTAGCAGAGTAACAGCACCTCAATTTTTCTTTTCTCTTGGTGTCTCACTCCCTTTAACAGCTGTAATGTACACACTAATTGCTAGAGGTGATTATTTTGACTTCTTTCTCCTTTTTCTGTTTTGTTGTTGTTGTTTTAAAGCTGAAGGTTGCATGTAAAATTTAATTACCCGTGATATTGCAAGACTTTTTTTTGTTTAAGAGAAAAGGATTTGAATTTTNGAAAAAGAAACATGCTCAGAACTGTTTAAAGGACATTTAAATTAGGCTTAAGTATGTATCCTTACCAAATTAAAACCTTGTTACTTACAGCTGTTAGCAATAACATGAAATAAACATATACAAGTTATGAAGTATTCAGCCAGTTTTTTTAAGGAAAAAAACTAATATGAAAAGCAAATTAATTAACTTTCCTTGTAAGTAGTATTGTACATCCTGTATTATTAAGTATGCAATTACTGTGTAATGCGGCACAGCTGTAAAATATTTAAACTGTTTTTCACTAATTTTAGTTTGGCAAAACTGCAAGATTT
>WAAD01015220.1:78432-108572 GCA_013389945.1 Fregata magnificens
CCACCACCACTGTGTTACGTCGTAAGCCAGCAGACCTTTAAACTGCTACCTTCTTCAGAAAGTCTCCACTTCCTACAGTACGTGTCTTAAAATAATACCCAGTATGACACACACTACCAGCCCAGGGAGGAAGAATTTGCTTTGCCCTTGACTAGCTGCCAGAACAGGGGAAGCTGCTTGCAGCAGCCCTGAAGCACTAAACCAGTAGGAGGAACCTCAGAAAACACAAAACAGATCTTCACAACTCCGTGTAGGTGTTAGATACACAAAGGAATTCACTAAAACTAGTGGAATACATGTTATCTTTCAATTATTTCAGGGGTCAGGGTCTTTAGGGAGGTTTTCATAAAAGTTTCAAAGCATCCCAAACAAATCACCAGATTTAAATTTCCACCACACCAAAACTTTGAGGGTCTTTAAAACAGTTCTAAACTTTGCAGACAACTACAGCTCTGTTCTAACACAAAATACTTAGGCTGTTAAATGACACAGATGTACTTACCTATTGCATCATTTACAAAGCAAAGCACTTAAAACCCAAGCAGTGAATATTAAAGGACATCATAAATTTTACATTGCCTACATAACAAACATACATTATTCATATATTATTCACATTTACATAAAAGGAACGCATTTTTCATCATTACAGAATAACCTTAACTCTGACCTGTGGATTTTCTCAATATATTTGTTGTACTAGTTTTAGTTTCTAAATATTTTATATTAAGTGTTACATGGGAAATACTATCATTCATTAACTTTATCAACTGACAATTTTAATTAGTTTTTCCGGAGAATAGCATTGAACATACAGTTTCATAAAGTGTATAACAGTGTTGATTTATGGAAAAATTATGCATCTTGATTTGCATTTGGCAATGATTAAAGTATTATTAATGTGTAGATACATCTTTTAAGTTTGTATTGGGATTACAGTTGAAGGTTAGTTATGAAAATAAGTTTTTCATCCTTCAAAACCCCTGACTCTGCATTTGAGCTATCACTCAGATATAAAGGGATCCTTAATATTCCTTCCAGTCTGCAACCAGATCAGAGAACTGTATGGTCAAACACAAAGGCTCCTTTCTTTCAGGCAGTCACGCATGTGCTTACAGCCGCTACTGAAAGCAGACCCACTGGACTCAATATGTGGATCAGGATTAAGATTGATGCAGGCAGATGAAATTTGCTTCTTAGTAAGCATAGGAAAGTAGGATCGAAAGGGATCTCCTTGGTTATCTTTCTTTATGCTTACAGGAGTACAAAATATTTCATATTGACTACATTATACAGATGCTATCAAGTTGGTGATGTTGTTAAGTATTCATCTGTTTAATTCTCATTGCTTCTGTTGCCTAAGTATTTCAACACACTAATAACATTTGGCTATTTCAGTGCTTCTAATACAGATTGGATGACGTGCAAAATTTGCACACAAATCAACGTTCATCTTCTAATTACTTGAAATGCTTTATTGTGCTAATGAGATTAAAAGAACCTACAAAGTTAAATATGCATCAAAATGCTTAGAGGATTACGGTCACAGTTCCCATCATACTTCTTGGAAACAAATGCAGAACCATATCAATGCTTGAAGCCAAAACCCAAGATTTAAATTCATCTGTACTTTTGGTTAATCAAGCTCTAGATCCAGACTCTGTTGAGATAACACAGCATCCCCTAACATTTACTAGCCTTATTTCAATACAGCACCTACAGCAGAAGCTCCTCTTAGTGCAATACTTGTAATAACATGTGGTTTCTGGTAGTGGATTTTTTTTCTGGCATTCTGTCATGTAAGTTTAAAAAAAGTCTGTCCATACTGAAGCCATAGCTCCCTTTTTGTTTCTTATTTGTCTTGTTTGCTGATGGGAAATATAAGTGTAAGTCAGGAAGCTGAAGGGGAAGTTAGGAAAAAAAATCAATTAAAGGACAGCAAGAATGCTTTGAATGAAAGGTGTAAAAAGATGCAAGTCAGTACAAGAGAAACCTATCAATTTCCTTATTGTGGCTATATTAGAAAACCGTAGCTTCTGCTTGCCAAAAGCATGAAATCAGTCATTCTTTCCTTTATCATTATAGATTATGGTGACACGACTTAGGTACGGTATGAGGGGAGATCTAATTATCAACTGATGAGTCATGCTATACAATTTTAGTTGTAATCCGTCATGTTCTAAACAGAATCCAAGTTACATGCTGGTAATTATCCACTGTGGATGGAAAGATGTGATGATTTATTTTTCAAACTGGCAGTGCCATCTGATACGTTCACGAAAAGGCTACAAAAAGGATTAACTGTCTAACAAAATATTTACACAGCATGAAAAATACCTACATTTCTATAGGTATCACAACCCCAGATCTCAGTCCTGAATGGTAATGGTTAGCTCAGAGTCCACCATTTCATATGTGAATCTAGATTGTCTTTCCCCAGTATATCCCTTCACATTTTACATTGAATTTAATCTGCAATTTTATTGCCCAGTCTTTCAGTCTTGCAAAATCCTTCAGCAGTTCTTCAGTCTACTCTTGTCCTGACAACCCTTTGTATCACCACCACTGCTCATCCCCTTTTCTATGTCTTCTATGAATATGTTGACCACCACAGGTCTCAACAGACAGCCATGCAGAACTCCATTGACCATTTTCTGCTGGACTCCATTCCCATCTTTAACTGATTATTTATCCATGATAATTTATCTTATCCAATGCCAGCCTGGTTTCCTTAAAAGCCTTTGGCAAAAGCCCCTTAAAAGTTAAAGTAGGTTATATTAATAAATTCATTCTTATGTATGTTTGCTAGCCCCTTCAAAGGAGACCAAGAGCCTTATAAAGCAGAACTTCCCTTTAAAGAACTCATGATGACTCCTCTCAAGTAGGTCATGTTTTTCCATGTTTATATGCATCATTTATAGTTTCCACTAATTAGCCTGGGAAAATGATCAAGCTTAGAGGCCCCCTATACTGCTGTAAAGACCTGTTGTCATATTTGTCATTCTTCAGTCTTCAGGTACCAAAGAAATTTAAGCCTTCCCAGTACTGTTAGTACTCAGCTAATTCATCTGACAGTTACCTTACATTGCGAATACTAGCTGATTCTAGTAATCTGTTAGTGCTTGCTTAGTCTATTTTTCCGTTAACCTTTCCTATGGTTGCTTCAAACTTAGTTCAATCCTCCGATGATTCTCCCAACCTGAGCCCCCACACAAGGTTCTGACATCTGAATCAAACTTGGGCTCTACAAATCCATCAAAGGAAAAATGTTCCAAAGAAAATAGACCACTATTAAAAATATTAAGTTTAAATACTGTAATTAGATCATGCAATGTAGAATTGCCACCTCATTTGTTTGCTGTATTGAAGACTTCTTGTGCTACCTCAAATAAATACTGGGTGCATTCATCACACTAATCTCCACCTACAAGCAGGTAGTGGTAGAATGACCCCAAACACCTTCAGTCTTCCATACACTGTAGTGGTTGTTTAAAGACCTTTCTTGTGGGCTTAGGGTCTCTGGATTCTGACCTTGGTAGTGTGTGTTGGGTCTTAGTCTGGAGCCCTTCCGGAGCAAAGCAACTGGATTTGCCAAGGAAGCTTAGCCACAAGTAGAAACCAATTTACCAGCAAGGCAGCCTGCAGGAACAGACTGGAGACAAGAGGCTTTGTCAACTCAAGCACAGCTCTCAACAGAAGCATAAACATATGCTTCAGACACCTCTATTAGGCTGAATCCTGCCAATGGGGCTGCTTCTCTCCTTCCGAGACTATAAAGAGAGTCTACTTGGCTCAGCGCCTAACTTCTAGATGATTATTATTAGGAGAGATGAATTCTAAGTTTTGTGGTTCAGATTCTCCTTCATAGAACACGGGGATCAGAGTCCTGCCCTGTACCTCAGGGGGAAAAACACATTAAATATTTCAAAACACTCTGATACAGCACTTGGAATGGAACTCTCAAAATTAATGCCTTCCAGGGAACTCAGAGAGAATTCAGAGCAATTAGTTTTGTTAATTGCTGTATTTTGGAATTTTGTGCACATTTCAAGAAGTTTCTCCTTCAGCTCAGCTGAAGAGTATTTAAACTTATCTAAGCCAGCTTACACAAGGACTTTGCTCTCAAAACTAGGCTGAAAATGCTATGAAAATAGACTGTTTGGGTACTGTGGCATTTTATACCAATTGTACACCATTTTACACTAGACGTTCATAAAAAGAATGTGTGTGACAATGTAACAACAGTTTTTTCACTATCAGAGAAGTTTAAGTTTTAGCTGGAGGCTCAGACTGGTTTTTACTTTATCATATCAATTTGATCTTCTGTAATAAATATAAAGTTAATATAGAGTTTATGAAATAGGTATTATTATTTACTTAATGGCCCATAACAACTTCCATAGAGAATTTATATTTCACAGATCATTGACTTGATAGATTGTGACAGCTCTTCTGAAGATGTTCTGGTCTACTGGGTCATTACAGACAGCATGCACAGACAGTAAATCCGTGTCCTAAATATCCTAGTAACGTTTTGCTCAAAACAGTTAAGTGAACAGGATCAAAGTCAGTTCAAAATATTTATTTTATTTTTAAAAGGCAAACCAGCATGAGGCACATTACAGACCATTTGCTAGCAAAAGCCTGCAAAAGTCGTGTTGCGAATTATACAAATGTTTTTATGTATGCACTGCTGAAACAAGCAGGCACGTCACAGAAGATATAGGAGGGAATAGGCCCTGTCTCAAAGAATTTATGCTTTAAACCCTTATTCCACAAAGATTTCCCTTGTTGGTTTACTACACAGTAATGAATAATCTGTCTGGATTTCGGTTACTACAAGATATCTAGTCCCAGCCCTGAAGGTCACATATAACCTTCCTCCTGTGACTTGTCCATTGTTTTCACAGAAATTGTTTGCACAGGTGCCTATTTCTTCTTGCAAGATTTCAGACTAGTTTTAGGAAGCAGAAGAATCCTCCAGCAAACGAGAAAGGAAACATTGAGAAGAAAGGTTGTAGTAATCTGTAATCATGAAACATCACTCTAGACAATGTGTGCATTCTGATGATTCTGTTAGTCTCTTGTTAAAATGAAGATGAACATTATTGACGCCCTCTTAGGATTCAGAAATTGGCTGAAACAAGGCTTTTTTTTTTTTGCTTTTCAACTTCACGTTAAAATAAATTAAATAATTCCTCCAGCTGCTATCCCATCTTGTCAAAAGTGAATGATCTAAACTAGGAGCCATTTACTCAAATAAGACCTAAGGACACTAAGATCTTGAATCATAGTGCCGAGAATGGCACCACTCAGCCAGTGGCTTAAATGCCACAAACTCAGTTGATACTCACAGATCAGATATAAAGCAACAACTCACAACAGAAGCATGCAAACAAAGTACCAGATAGAAAGACATGGGAGGGGGGAACATATTACTAAAATGGTCAATAAACAATAGCATGTGAAAAAGAAGGTAACATTTTAACTTAAGTAGGCTTAGATTCAGAAGAGTGGAGATTTCACACTTGGCCTAGGACTGCTAGTGATTTCTTCAGAACAGCTCTCCAGCAGCCACTCCTGAAGAGCAAATCGCTTCTGGCAGCTTACCAACCTCTTCTCACCAAAGTTTAAAAAGAGGGTGATTCTGAGCCAGCTGCTGCTTAGGAGTAGAGGAAGGCTAGAGGAACAGAAACCCTGTTAATAACAAAAATGGCAACAGAGAGGAGTGGAAATCGTAGACTGATATATAATGAACAGCACAGAAATGAGAAGGTCAGTTCTTTAGCAGGAGAGGAGAGCATCTCTTCTGTCTGAGGACAGTTACTATCTCTCCTAATGAAGCCCTACCATGGCACAAAAAGAATAGAAGGTTCAGTATTTTTAAGTTTATGTTCGCAAGTTGCCAGCTAACTTAAAATTAGTTCAAATTAAAGTCACCAGCAAACATCTGATGAAAAATGCTGATGTACCCAAGATTCGCATCTGGACCTTTGGTAGCAACATCCATCTGAAAAGCATCCATAGTTCTACATAAAATTGTGTACCAGCACCCTTCTTTCCCGGTCTGCATTTTGAAAAGCAGAGCTGAACGCCAGTCATCTCCATGCAGGCAATACATGCTGGCAATACAGTAGCTTGCGTGTAGACCTGAGTAGACAGGGATGCTTCCTAGAGCCCTACGTGAGCCAGTGAGCCCTTGAGAAATATAAGGCTTCCTCCTTGCCTTTTTTCCACACGATTTTTCATGGTTTAGCCCTCAGAGGGCTGCACACTGTGTGGGCTGACATAAGATACCTCTCTCTTGGCCTTCTGGCTGGTGCAGGGTCCATCTTCAACTGCTGGCTTTCTGCAGTGTTCGCAGTCTGGTATAAGACATTTTACATCGAATCATAGAATCATTAAGGTTGGAAAAGACCTCTAAGATCATCAAGTCCAACCATCAACCCAACACCACCATGCCTCCTAAACCAGGTCCCGAAGTGCCAGGTCTACACGTTTTTTGAACACCTCCAGGGATGGTGACTCCACCACCTCTCTGGGCAGCCTGTTCCAATGCTTGACCACTCTTTCAGGAAAGAAATTTTCCCTAATATCCAATCTAAACATCCCCTGGTGCAACTTCAGGCCACTTCCTCTCGTCCTATCGCTGGTTACTTGGGAGAAGAGACCGACACCCACCTCACTACAACCTCCTTTCAAGTAGCTGTAGAGAGCGATAAGGTCTCCCCTCAGCCTCCTCTTCTCCAGACTGAATAATCCCAGTTCCCTCAGCCACTCCTCATAAGACTTGTTCTCCAGACCCTTCACCAGCTTCGTTCCCCTTCTCTGGACACAGTCCAGCACCTCAATGTTTTTCTTGTACTGAGGGGCCCAAAACTGAACACAGTATTCGAGGTATGGCCTCACCAGTGCAGGGGCACGATCACTTCCCTAGTCCTGCTGGTCACACTATTCCTGATACAACCCAGGATGCTGTTGGCCTTCTCAGCCACCTGGGCACACTGCTGGCTGATGTTCAGCCGGCTGTCAACCAGCACCCCCAGGTCCTTTTCCGCCGGGCAGCTTTCCAGCCACTCTTCCCCAAGCCTGTAGTGTTGCATGGGGTTGTTGTGACCCAAGGGCAGGACCCAGCCTTGTTAAACCTCATACGATTGACCTCAGCCCATTGATCCAGCCTGTCCAGATCCCTCTGCAGGGCCTTCCTACCCTCAAGCAGATCCACACTCCCACCCAGCTTGGTGTCATCTGCAAACTTACTGAGGGCACACTCAATCCCCTCGTCCAGACTGTACAAATTTCAAAGTGTCCATTTGAATTTACTGCTGAGAAGTTGGCTAAATTCCTCTTCTTGTGTAGGATACTTCTGTTTTGTACATAACAAAGCAAACATCATGCTTTTACCAATCAGTAATATGGCTCACTGAGCTTTATCACACAGATGGAAAACAACAATATCAACCAGTCTTTAGTCTTACTTTATTTTTGGTATTGTTAATCATATGCTTTGATACCATATCACATTTTATTTGGGCCAACATGTTTACAGACAGTACCTAGGTAGGGAGGTAGAAAGACCAGATGTTCTTGGAGCTATTACTAACTTAAAAATACCAGATTTTAGCTGTCTCTTCCTTTCCTCCCTTTTGAAAATAATGAAATATGGATGTGCCAAACTTTCATATTAGAGGTGGAGAGAGACAGAGTAGAAAGTACTTCCTCTGCATTCTTTTAGATAGGATAATAGATAATAGCCTGAGGTGTTAAAATGGCTGATTGGCATACAGCTAGCTTTCTCCATGCTTCACCAAAACCCCGCTTGTGTTGTCTCTCCCACTCCTGGCAGAGATCCAGGACTACTGCTTATTTTCCTGGGCCCCTGAGCTGCATCTTCAGTTGCCTTGTAGAAAGGCCAGTCAGTGCTCACTTTGGGAAGCGGCCGAACCCAGTTGCCACATTTCCCTGCAGGTGTACAGGGCTGGACCCGGTGACCTGCCTCCTGCTGAACAGAGCCTGCAGCACATGGGATTCCGCAAAAATAAACTGTCATGGCATCATAGCCACTTGGGGCAGCACGCCAATGGGGAGGTGATTCATTTACAGAAATTGATTTATACAACAGGTTTTGTCCTTGTTTCTATCTAAGAGTGCTCCATGGCTGGACTTCATGTTTCTGAAATGTGCTTATTACTCAGAATTTATTGTATATAAAGGGGGCTGCATAGTTTATGGGTTGGTAACTGACTTTTGACCATCATGATTACCTTGAAAGAGTGCTCTTCAGGAAAAGCGATTGCTCATGTATGCTATGGATTGGATGCTCGAAATCTAATAAATGCTAAAAGGCTCCCGGTTGCTCCACAGAGGTGAGTGGGACACTGGGCAACAGGCAGGTCTACAAAATTCTAGAAAAAAATCCCAGTAAGGACAATGCTATCCTTTACTAAATTTAGGGTTCTCTGCTGGATTAAAGCAGAGATCCAATCCTTCAAAGCCATAGGGTTTTTTCTGTTTACAACCAGAAAAATCAAATTTAATCTTATTATCACATCCACAAAGTAATTGTCTGTATGTGCATCATTGCTGTGAAGGGTGAGCTAACCAGATCCTGACTAGTCTCATTTTACTGTCTCTGTGGTTAATCTACAACTGGGATTTTCCTACCATCTCAGCTGCATAGCGCATTTCCATATACTATCTTGATTAATTTTGCTAGAACCAGGTTTCTAACCTGACATTTTTGGAGCAACAAAGTTCTGGACATGATATCGATACGTATACCACATACATCAGTCCTTCCCTCGCCTAATCAGTGCGATCGGTGACTGCACCGCTTCCCCTCCCTGCTGCCATTGTGTTTCCATGAAGGGCCTCGTGCCTGGTGTAACAGTGTCACTAGCAGGCCAGAGCTGAGGAGGACAGCGGAATGACCAACATTTCCTCTGTTTTCTGTAGCTCTTTCTGATGATATTAATGGATTAACACCTTTTCCCCAGCACCACACATAGCTGCTGGATCAGCTATTTTTAAGTACCTCTGAAAACCTCTTCCCTTTCTTCCTAAATCAACTATAGGAAAAGCTAAAGAATCACTTTGCCTACAAACACATTTTTAACAAAAAAAGATAATCTCATTTTTCAAGACCACTCCGATTCACAAAATGTTGCTTTTAGACATGTCTCCCCACAACAAATAAGAAGCCTAGAAACTACTGAAGTGCATTCTCTTTTATTCTTATTTTATTTAATAAAACTGTCCCTGTCAAGATTTTGAGGCTTTCCTTCCTAGACAGAAAACCTGTTACAACATATATAAGACAGGAAGATAAATATTTGTTAGGCATGCAGACAAATCAATTAAATTCATTACTTCAGCCTCCCCCAAAATTCTTTAAGCAATGGTCCTCTTATCTCTGCAAGTTGCCACTAGACTTGTTTTGAACAAACATCTGTCCCTTCCTTATAAGAAAAATGGGTGATGTAATATTTCATCAGCAAATTCTATTTCACAGTTGTCCATGTTTTTAAATGGAAATAATACTGTGAATTTCAGTATTGATTTCAAGAAGCTTTGTGCTGTATTATTCTTGAATTCATACTGTATATCTCACACTTGCAAGAATTCATTATCTCTAGGGAAAGGGTAGGTAAAGCCCTGTATTTGGGAGAAAGGAATACAGAAGACAGGATTAAATGGCCCTCATTTTTTTCTCTGATAACATCAGCTTTATTTTAGAAACAGATTATGGCACCAATTATGCTTTTTTTAGCATCTTAATAATAAAGGTAAACTCGATGCTCACTGTCTGAACATATTCAACACCTAAAAGTTTGTCAGAATGAGAAGGAAATAAAATTGATTGCTAAACAATACCATTGCTTTATCTTGCTTTGGTTTTATGTTTTGGAGAAGGAAGATTTCAGAAGAGCATCACATAGTAAAATCTACTTAAAAAAATTTCATATTATTTTTGTGAATTTCTGACTTTATTTTTTTTTTTATTTGTCCCAAACATTTCATCTTTGCACAGGCTCTGACATCGTAAGACTGTAAGCAAAGAACAAGGACAGAATAGGGGAAGACAGGATTTTTTTTTTTTTTTTTAAAGATAAAAAAATGTGCAGGACTGGTCATTGCTGGTTATTGTTATCAAAAGCTTTTCCTTTTGAAAACTGCTTATAGAGAGTGTAGATGCACATGGCTTGCTTTAATAGCTGTTGTGATGCCAGAATAACACCTAGAGGAGGAAAGCTCTGTGGCAGAGATGGAAAGCCATGCAAAAAGGTGCTGGAGAACCACGGCGCATGAAAGAGAGCACTTCATATGAAAACAAATGGTGATGTTCCGCATGGTTTGAAGGATCATCTTCTGGCTGAGGCACTAGGCTGGGACTCAGAAGATCTTGGTTCAGTTTCCAGTTTTGTCATAGTCCTTCTCTGACCTTGAGCTAGGGATCGTGTCAGTTAAATTCAGCCTTTCTATCAGAGAGTAATAGTGCTATGCTCAACAGTATTTCATCTGCTTCGACTGCAAGCTTTCTGAGGCAGGAACTGTCTCCTGCTGTGTGGTTGTACAATGGCTTTAGTGCACTTGGGCTTCTCAGCTGGGGCCTTTAAGCTCTAGCAACGAGGATAAAGCTGATTTAGGAGATGGGTTTTTTATTGCAGTTGTCGGTTGTGCTTGATTAGTTCAGATCGGACTTTGGGCTTCTGCTAGTTTACTAACGTAATGTGAAATGTAGAATAATGCAGTATGCTCAGGAATGTGGGAAATGTATACCTGAAATAAACTACCTGAAAGGAGGTTGTAGTGAGGTGGGTGTCGGTCTCTTCTCCCAGGTGACAAGTGCTAGGACAAGAGGAAACAGCCTCAGTTGTGCCAGGGGAGCTTTAGATTGGATATTAGGAAAAAATTCTTCAATGAAAGGGTTGTCAAGCATTGGAACAGGGTGCCCAGGGAGGTGGTTGAGTCACCATCCCTGGAGGTATTTAAAAGACCTGTAGACATGGCACTGAGGGACATGGCTTAGTGGTGGAGAGTTGGCAATGTTAGGTTTACGGTTGGACTTGATGAATCTTTTCCAACCTAGATGATTCTATGATTCTATATTTAATTTTCTTTTGTCTAGTTTGAAATCTGGTTTACCCTTGTGTCAATTCCTGAGACTGCAACTCAGAAAACCAGCAAGTTTACTACAAAGCTGTAGATGCTAAAAAGAGTAAAATGAACAGTGTTCTGCTTGTTGGACTTAAAACTCTGTGACAGGTAGTATCCATTTCAGCTGATTACAGCTCACTTTTACTTCTCATGAGCTGTCAGGAAAAAGACTGTATTCCCTTACAGGGAAGGCTGTGGGACTGGAAGGAAGACCACAACTAAGAAGGCGGCTCCCTGCCCACACAGTCAGGTGCAGCCTTCTGCAGCAGAGGGAGAAGGTTCCTGTCCCAGAGAGCAGATGAAGCCTGCTTGGGTTGTGGGGACCCTTTTGCAGTGGGATAGGCGAGAGCAAGCCAAGAGCGAGAAAAGAAAGCCTGAAGGGAATCTGAGGCAGAGGCGGAGAATAGGAGGCTGCTGAAACAACCTGGGAGCAGACAGCCAGCTGGCTGGGGTGTCAGAAGGAAGATCACCCTTGGGCTCCAGAGGGGGTTGTAAAGAGTTTTTGCAACCTGAAAGCTGCTGAACATTGCTATATTGGGAATCAGTCTGAAAGAAAGACTCACTCCACCAAGACGAAAAAAGTGTAGGGGGCAGTTTTGTTTACAAACCTCTTATTTCAATTTGGTTTTACTCTGAGCTTTTCCTGTACTGAAAAGAGTTCAGAGTTACGATGCTGTATGTCTACAGTATACAATACTGCTAAAAAACCCTGTATTTTGAGATTCAAAGCCCTTTCCACTGTTTAGGGTGCTCACTTTAAAGAAATGATCCAAAGAAGCACACCAATCTGCCGTAAAGTCCCCCACAAACTCAGGGACCCATGAAGAGCTGTTGTGTCAAAACTGTGATCAAGGTAAACAGTTTAGAAGAAGACATGCCACAGGAAATAGAACTGATTTACTAACCCTTGGGCATCTACGGACTCCACAGTGTACAGGACATAGCTGCAGGGAACACAGCTAAGGGGACATTCAGTCTGACCGCGTGATAAAGGTTATTCAAGACATTTTGACGTATTGCTTGTTTTTTCTTTTTTTAAAAAGTTTGTAGAGTTAGATCACCATCTGGAAAAACAGTAAAATTGCTGAAAGAGCCAACTGTATCAGACACAGAGAGCTAAATCATCTGCTCATAAATTCAGGTAAAATTATCACTATTGAAACCACAAATAGCATTTACCTTCTTCTATTACTGGAAACATTTTAAAGCTTCATTTTTCAGCTTTTTAGTCAGTTACTTATCTGGGGCTTGGGAGCCACACAGTTAATTGAGAGGATTTGAACCTATATCTTCCATCTTCCAGGAGTGTGCCCACAACCGTTATTCTGAGGGGGTTCTCTCTCTGTTTCCTGCTGTTACCTTTCCAATTTGTATACAATACTTAAAAAGTCATTGACAGGGAAAGAAATAACCAGGTGATGAGAATGACAGCTTTCATGAGTCTAAAGGATGGGACATGTATCTGTAAGGATACTGAGCTCTAGAAACCAGTGGAAAGCTAGGGCAATCACCTGAAAGGTGAGCACTTTGGATTCTGATTCCTTGTGGACTGAAGTCAGTGCAGTGACTAAACCACAAAAAACTTCATTGAAAGGAGAATATCAACACCACCTTTTTCAAAGGGCTCCAAATTTTGCATTTCTCTTGTTAAAAAAAAATATATATTTTAGGAGGAAGAACTAGATATTGCTACTGGAAACAACAGCATCATGAACAGTAAAATCCAGTAAAGGGCAAGACTTATGAGGAGCAGCTGAGGTCACTTGTCTCGTTCAGCCTGGAGAAGAGAAGGCTGAGGGGTGACCTCATCGCAGTCTGCAACCTCCTCAAGGGGGGTAGTGGGGGGAGGTGCTGATCTCCTCCCTCTGGTGACCAGCGATAGGACACGCGGACATGGGATGAAGCTGCGTCAGGGGAAGTTCACGTTGGACGTTAGGAAAAGGTTTCTCACTGAGAGGGTGGTTGATCACTGGAACAGGCTCCCCAGGAAGTGGTCATGGCACCAAGCCTGTCAGAGTTCAAAGAGCATATGGTTTAGTTTTATGTAGTCCTACGAGGAGCAGGGAATTGGACTCCATGATCCTTACGGGTCCTTTCCAACTCGAGATATTCTGTGATTCTATGATCTATAGTTTCTTTAAAATCTTACGTTCAATAGTTCACTACTTCATGTTACACAATTACTTCTATTAATTACATTTAGCTTATTAATAAGAAAATTTAAATTATTTCCAGATCCATGTAATAAGTGGGTCATTTGTCTTAGCAGATGAACTACTGGAAAAGATGTAAGGATCCATATTTCAATTCTTCATTATATTGATATCAAAACAAGATTAAACCTTTTGGACACAATTATTCTGGTTTTAGAAGTTTCTATAGAGCAGAAGGATTCTGTAGAGATGGGAGGACAGAGCAATGACTGAGTGTGATCTGGAATTAAAGAACCATAGGGTATTACAGACAACTCATTATCAGAAAAGCTTTTCACATGAAGATTTCCATGAAACAGAATATAAAAACATATGATTAACTGCCAACAATACGTCACAAATTGTGATCTAATTCAGTTGAAAGGGTTTTGGTGGTTTTTTAGAAATTTTGTGACTATTACAGCAGATGGGGGAGGGAGAAGGAAATCAGAGGAATGAGGAAGGCCAAATGATGATTACAACATAAACATGGCTTCACATAACATGGACTCAGAAGAGAAAGGGACAATGTTTTTCAGAGATCCTATGGAACATCTAATTGAGCTACTTTCATTCAATTTCTTTAAAAAAAGTCTGTTGGAATGTTAGAAATAAATTTTACAGAAACTCTAAATCGAAAACATTATCATAGATTGCCCTTTGTAGTTCAATTCTCAGGACACAATAATCCTCTCTTTCCATGAACAAGATGCTAGGCAGAAACAATTACATAAAATATCTAGTTTTTAGTCAAAGTCCTAAAAGGACAATGAAGACAGACATGAACAGCAGTTTCTGCTTCAATCAAAATTATTGATAAGAGAACTGGCTTGAGGCTATCAGACCATGAAAATGGTAGAAAAACTGTTCCCTTTCTGGTTAACTCTGGTGAGCACAATATCTTCTGGAGAGAGTAGGAGCAAGTAGTCAGTTGCCAACATAGAAACACGGGTCTGACAAATGGATTTGACGACATTACAGCATGACCACAGCACCCATGAGGTAAGCTTATGCTTCATCCTTTAAATTACATTCCTGTAGACTGATAGGTCTATATCATACAGACTATCAAGAGGACCAGATGCTTCCTTATGCCAGTCCACACAAGAAAATTAACTGAATCTATTTGAACTGTATGTAGTTTCTTTCTGTCTTAGGACAACATTCTTCAATAATCAGGCAGGATTAAAGAACTTTTATTAATATAAAAAACTGTCAGCTGGATGCAACTTAGAAGAAACTGTTTTATCAAAAATAGACTTTCAAAGACAATTTCAAGTATGGTTACCAATCTTAAGAGAGTTTCAGAAAGGAATCATCCCAAAATACTGTGACTACAACTGTCTGCTGTTCTGAAATACAATCTAATGGAACTTGACTCTCTCCAATAAAAGTCATAAAAGCATAGCATAGCTCCCACTTCTTGGGGAATGACACTACTTTTTGCAATGACGTGCTCTGGATGAGAACTAGTGATATTTCAACTGATCATAATGCTTGTGCTTTTACTTTTACAGAAAGATGCAAGGAACACATACTAGTGTTTAGAAGAGCTTCAGCACAGATCTGTAGAAAAGATATCTGAAGTTTTTTAGCTTTTTTTTTTTTAGACTAAAAAAAAAAGTCATTATAATGTATAAAAATTCAAGACTCATGTGACAAAATTTACTTTAAAATATTTCTATTATTACCCTCAGGAAGACTGGGAACAATTTGTTTTTCCAGTACCAGATATCCAGCATGTATTTTATTTTGATAGATACACATATCAAATAAGTGTTTTATTAAAGAAATAAGCTATCTGTTAGTGGCTGGCAACATAAAGGAACCATAACTGCACAATAAAAAAATCCTGCAAAAAAATTACAGATCTGAATCAGTAACACCAACACAAGATACGCACAAAACTGCCACAGAACGAAATAGAGCAACAAGTTCACTAAACTCACACTCCTTGTTTCAACAGACTAACAGCAAAGCTCTTGTTCAGTGTAGGTCCGTCCCTCAACATCAGCTGGCGGAGGGCTGGAGATGCCCAGACTGCCTCTGGAAAGGTACGTGAGACAAAGTGGACCACTGGTCTGCCTTACTGGAAAAGTTCCTTTTTTTCCCCAGACTCCTGTACACATCAGATAACTTTCAGTTTTTGAAGCACATAATTCTCCAATCATTACAACTAGTCAGAAAAATATTTACAACATAATTTTATCAAATTCTGTATTTTTGACTCTAAATCGTATTTTTTGCCCAAAATCCTCAACAAATCTCAAAACTATCAGATACTTTTCACAGAAAGTGAAAAGAGAACAAACTGACACTCTGCAAATGGAGTCCTACTAATAACAGTGATTCAAACACAGCCAAAGGAATCTTCCTAACTAAGCAGGATACATCCTTCCCTTTCAGCGCTAATACCATGATGGATAATGCTCTTCAGAAAGACACTGTAATGAACCAGCTTTACTTCTCACTAAGGCAATAAAAAAGGGTTCACAGGGGTACCCAAGAAAGTCAATGTGAATTCACTGAAAGGCACAGAATCCCTCACACATTCAAAGGTGTGCATTAACATTCATGCAGGGGCTCCCATCTGGAGCTTTGAAGAAGGACCTTTCAGGACCTAAAGTGCAGGGCATATATTTTTTGCTCCTAACTGAACTTACTGGAAATAAACGCTTCAAGAACTCTTTNCTAAGAAACTCATTGGATTTAGCGGCATGCTGTGGCTGCACAGATGGGTGCATTTTACTCTCATCTGGCACACAGTTGGTACGCCTTTTTCTTGGCCTGGCCTTCCACTTGTGCCAAGATGCACACCAGCCTACAGAGGCAATTCACAAATATTGAGCCATCAGAGCCCCTCCAAAATGCCAACAGCACAGCTCTGAAAAACCTGGCATTAAAGGAGATCATCAAAAACCCAAGCTCCATGCAGCCTGTCCAGCTTGTCCCTCCCCTGCATGAAGTTAATTTACAGGAGGCACTGTGTAGTCCCAAAATATCAGGATTCATGGAAAATTCCCTTCCATGTCCATAAGGCAAGGTATTAGGGATGGACAAGAGTACTTGACACATGGATAGTAGGTCCGGCTCTCAAACTGCGGAGCAGCCAGTTGGCTGCAACTTGAGATCCCAGCACCAAGAACGGCTGTGAAGTTTTACATGAATGGCAAACATCTTGGGGTGCTGCCTCAGAGGAGGTCAGTGCTGTTGAGAAGCCAGAGATCTCCTAGAGGGGAAGCTGTCTAATGCTTAGATAAAATCATCTTTCTTCCTTCCTGAAATCCAGCCAAGACTTTTATCAGCTTCCTGCTCCTCACATTACTCTTTTACAAACCCAAACTCTACTGTTTAGGATTTCTGCTCCCGTGATCCAAGGAAAATAATTAGGAACGTGACACATTTTGAGTTAGCATTTGCAGAAAGCAAAAGAGAGAACTTCGCTCCACATTCTGCAAAAATCTAGAGAAAAATTAATAGAAACTACAAAGCCAAGTAAGGTAATTTAAAGACTCAAAATGTTAAGATATCCTTTGTAACATATATCTCTCATATGAGCAAATGATAATGTCAAGCAACATTCAGCTGCTCAGTAGTGACAGCTTTTGTTGTTTTTATTCACTATCTGCAGATTTGAGATGCTTAAAAGGATGTTTAATTAGTGCCTATTTTCCCTGATTTCCCTGATTAAATGCTGGATTAAATGGAAAAAAAATGGCAGTTCTTTTTTTTGGTGGAAATGTCTCTATCTGTTTCAATGACACACTTGCCAGGAATGTTCTGCAGGCCCAAAGCAAACTTCGTAGTAAAATAACCCCCAAAGACCAACCCCAACTCCAAACAACAAGAGACAGACTTCAGAGCAGTCACTGATTAGGCCACCCTCCTGACCTCAGACCATGGACTCGGCTCTAGGTACTGAACCCTGAGCCACTAGGCACTCCTTGACACCTTGCTCTCTCCCTCTGATCCCACTTTCGAACAAATGTGGAAGCCTCATTCTTTTACCTTGACAGAACTGGGTTGTTCTCCAACCAGCTACAGCAAACTGTAGAGCTCTCTGTGGTTTTGGAATGTGCCAAAACCCAAATCTATTGAAACTGAAGATCTATTCAAAAGAAGAAATCTGCATGGGTCAATCACTAAAAATGTAGGAAAAAGAAGCAAAGAAATCATTGGTTTCACTATTATTTCATGCCTTAATCCTTTCAAACTTATATACATTGACTTCACAATGCTGTCTAATACACCTTTTCTTTTTTGTGAAACCCTAACACACATGAAATGGACAATAAGTTTTGCAGGACCTGGCTCAAAGCTCTGAGTTTTCCTACTGCTTGGGAAGAAGCACAACTGTCAGGATGCGGGCAACATATTTTACTCTGCCTTTTAGAAAGCAAGCAGACACAACAAGAGATAATTAAGGTAACTTTCACAGCCAGAATATTGTTAAAATGTTTGAATAGCATTTGTGTTGAACTGCTAGATTTCTAGCAGTCCAAATTCATATCTAGCATGCTGAGAAAAAAAGTATCATCGGCAATGACAGGAAAATCTTTTAAAATATTGCCTCACTCCTAAGCCTGGAGAAGTATCTTCTGTGGGAAAAGAGCGAAGAAACACTCAATGACCAGTTCTGGATGCCAAAAAAGTAGCCCACAAACTCTTTGCAGAGAATGCCAGTGAGGTTCAAATTAGTGCCCATTTAGATTCCTTTTTTGTATGCAGCCTACTAGGGACCCACTGGAGAGCACATCTCTTTCACATAGGTTTCAAACAGCCATCACTAATGACATTTGGTTCCCTCCCACCTGCTCTAGTTTCTAAACAGGACCCTCTGGTAAAAGACTGGCCTCCAGCAGCGATTCTCTGTGCCATGTCATTCCTTCACAACCTTCAATTTATATTCAAGTCATGAACGTGGCACTTCTTTTGTTAGTTTTTGATTTTCATCTTCTGTTTTGTGCATTAATCTGCCTAACAAAAATTGTCATTGCAATAGGTGCTGTGGAAATCAGTAAAATTAATAAATAGTTGGTATAATATCTAAATACTCTCCCTATCAGGAAGAGTACGTTGCTGAATTTGTGCTATGTGGAACAGCTGACAGTAAAAATAGTTATAATAGATCACTTTGACAACTTTAGATTTGCATAATGGATTCATCCACTTTGTAGATTGGGTTTGTGTACATTCTCTTTGCATGCAAAACATGCCTATTACCTTTAAAATATTTGCTTTGACTTGTATATGCTGCTACACAAAGTATACTTTTCTGCAGTCTATAGCTTTAAACATATATTTAAGAGACATGTATTAGTATGTTTATATGTTATGTACAAAGTAAATTTATGTACCTGCACCAGAGATAAACCTGTTTAGTGATTTTGACACGTTTTCATTTAATTCACATGAGCTGACTTTTTTTTTTTTTTTTTTTTTTTTTTTTTTTTTAATACTCTCAACCCTTTTTCAGATTTAGGAAACATCATTAGTAGCAAACAAAGACACTGCAGAACTGCTCCTAGAAAGCTGATACCTTTTCCACTCTGCTCACAACAGATCACAAATGTATTTATTACCAAAAAAAAAAAAAAAAATCTAGGATTAGTTCATTCTAGTTCCAGTCCAATTCCATGGATACAAAGAGCAAAAGCAGCAGAAGAGGCTGAAAAGGGCCATGTATCAAACATGAGATAATCCCCTCCACAAACACAGACACTGTGAAGGAGGCCATACTGCTGCCTTCTGAGGTCTTCACATTTGGGAGGATGTGCGAGGCAGGGCTGCAGCAGCCAGGGCTGTGTAGAATCTTATTCAGTGATGAGACCGACAGGGAAATTCAATACCACTAAAATTCTAGATATGAGTGGTGTATAACTTTGGAAAGGGGCTTGCACACCTTCCCAGCAGGACACGCAGCTCTGAAGAAGCCCAATTCCAGTAGTATGAGGGTCTTGAAAGAATATTTCTGCTTTGACATCACCCAAACTGAATCCCAGTCCAGGGACAGCCTGCCAAGTGACCACTCAAGGTGGGGTACTTGCAATCCCCAGTTGGTGCTCTTCACCCTTGCTGGATGGACCACTCTGGAACAAGCCCACCAGGCAGACTCTCCCAGGTCCAGGTCCATGGGATTTCAGCATACAGCTCCAAGACAGCTCAGTCAGCCCTTGGACCATCTCTAACATTCCCCTACAAATGTCTTAGTTGATGGGTTTTTGTCAGATTTGCTGCAGTTACAGCACCTGGGGAATGTACCTTGCTGTACGCTCCAGAAACACAAGTGTCTGTCCCTCCGACAAAATAACCTGACTTTTCAGCCCATGGGAAGTTCTAAAAAGTGAAATTTCCCATGAACTGGAAATTCTACTTTTTGGCCAGGAACAAACCGTACCATTTATTACACATGAATATCGCTAAGGAATTCAAGTAATTTCTCTCTACTACTACCTTAGACATCTATTTCTGACAAGACAAATGTATTTTTTCCTTGGGAAACTGACGGACTTCATAATCATAGAATCATAGAATCATTAGGTTGGAAAAGACCTCTAAGATCATCAAGTCCAACCATCAACTAACACCACCATGACTCCTAAACTAGACCCTGGAGTGCCACGTCTACACCTTTTTTGAACGCCTCCAGGGTAGACGACTCCACCACCTCTCTGGGCAGCCTGTTCCAATACCTAACCACTCTTTCAGTAAAGAAATTCTTCCTAATGTCCAATCTAAACCTCCCCTGACGCAACTTGAAGCCATTTCCTCTCGTCCTATCGCTAGTTTCTTGGGAGAAGAGTCCAACACCCGCTTCCCTACAACCTCTCTTCAGGTAGTTGTAGAGAGCGATAAGGTCTCCCCTCAGCCTCCTCTTCTCCAGACTAAACAACCCCAGTTCTCTCAGCCGCTCCTCATAAGACTTGTTTTCTAGTCCCTTCACCAGCCTCGTTGCCCTTCTCTGGACACGCTCCAGCACCTCAGTGTCCTTCTTGTACTGAGGGGCCCAAAACTGAACACAGTACTCGAGGTGCGGCCTCACCAGTGCCGAGTACAGGGGCACGATCACTTCCTTACTCCTGCTGGTCACACTATTCCTGATACAACCCAGGATGCTGTTGGCTTTCTTGGCCACCTGGGCACACTGCCGGCTCATGTTCAGCCGGCTGTCGACCAGCACCCCCAGGTCCTTTTCTGCCGGGCAGCTCTCCAGCCACTCTTCCCCAAGCCTGTAGTGTTGCATGGGGTTGTTGTGACCAAAGTGCAGGACCCGGCACTTGGCCTTGTTGAACCTCATACAGTTGGCCTCGGCCCATCGATCCAGCCTATCCAGATCCCTCTGCAGAGCCTTCCTTCCCTCGAGCAGATCGACACTCCCACCCAGCTTGGTGTCATCTGCAAACTTGCTGAGGGTGCACTCAATCCCCTCATCCAGATCATTGATGAAAACATTGAACAAAACCGGCCCCAGAACCGAGCCCTGGGGAACACCGCTCGTGACCGGCCGCCAACTAGATTTCACTCCATTCACCACCACTCTCTGGGCTCGGCCATCCATAATACTACTGGGTGATCTAAGCACCTGACTATCTTTCATGGTTTTCCCATCGGTACTTCAAAAAGGTGGAAAAATGCTACCATTCGTATTTCCCATGTTAAGAACAAGTTGCTCAAGGCAAAACAGGAAGGCTGTCACAAAGAAAGCAACTGAAGATGGGCAGTTTTGAAGTCAAATTGTTTAGATCGAGACATTTAAACACTGTCTATGTTGTATCACCTTAAGCATTATACTGAATTACGAGTATGAGATCATGTATGGGCTGTTGTTGCTTTGTATGGTTTGAGGAATGTGATGAATTTGCAAATTAACAGAGGTACTTTAAGATAATTAGAGCCTCAGATAACCCTTAGTTTGAATATATTAGCTTTTTTTTTTTTCAAGGTGGAATATATTGCCATCATTGAACTAAACCACAAGCAATGTCTGCCAGCTATAAGTGTAGTTAATAGCTCTAAACAGTTGCTGTAATTTATTTGATTTTATAAAGTAAGTTTGTAAATAAAATCAAACCTGCAATTAGCCATTTTGTTGCTCACTAATATTTTTTTTTAAAATAGCGTAAAACACAATAAAGGTTTATACGTGTTCCAGCTGTCAAGGTAAATGTTCCAGCCCCATTAACACAAGTTGTTTCTCCTTATCACATGGCTACCTAGACTTCTGCTGCACCCTCACACACATCGTTAGTCAAGGATGAATTGCAAGTTCACATTTTTCTTAACCAAATATTGGTTGTGATCATATTTCTCAGTATCTAGGCAGCCTTCCATTTAAAGTGATTCTGATTCTGCTTGATTCTGCTTTGGTGGTATTCATGAAATAAATGCTTCATAATTACCCTTTCAGGGTGATTCTATGGGGCTGCATGGCTGTAAATGAGAAACTAACCATGTACAGTTAAAAAAACAGAATACAAATGTATGACAAATTTGGCAGCACATTCTCTGACCTCTCAAAAATCCCAGGGGATGGCTGCGCTGTTAACTGCAAACCACCAGTGAGTCCCTTCTTTCTTCATTCTGCCACTTCTTCTAATTGAGGTGTGCATTTTTCATGCCTAATGCTCCCAGGTAATTACGCACTCTCCGAATACCTACCTGTTGGCATATTTCTCCAACAGAGTGGTGGTGTTTGGTCTTTTCCCATTTCATCAAAACAGATCTTAAAGTAGTCAAAACCTGTTGAGATCAGCAGGCCATACCATCTTTTGACTTCCTTAAGCACATCGCACTTGCCATATGACGGAAAGTCTTTGAGCAACAGGGAGACCCAACAAATGACTCATTGTTTTAAGTTCTTTGTAGAACTTAAAAAAAAAAATCCTATAAAGCTGATGATTTTTATCACGTCTGCTCTATTACTTACAGTCAATGGCAAGTCCTGAGCTGCATATTTGTAACTAAACCCAAAAGTTACACTTCAGGACTGAAAAAGAGCTTATGTTTTCTTGAATGGACTTCTTGTGTAGGAAACAATTGACTTACTCTCTTATTTCTTTTTCACCCTACAAAGCGTGATTCTTGGAATTGGTGGGAAGGGTAACTACAGCAACTAACAAGACTTGAGCTTTCAGAAGGTAAAAGAGGGCTGGCTGCTCCTCCACTGCGCTAAAATTTCAAATCACTTTAAAGAGTAAGAACAAAACAGTAAAAGATGGTGGGGGGTGGGGGGAATCAAGGCATGAGCTGCAAAGTAATCAAACCACTTAAGTGAGAAGTAAGTGATGAGGATGTTTTAGGAAAGTGATATTGCTGAATACCATCTTCCATTCTAGACCTTACGCTTTTATATTCATATTACTGCTCACAGCAAGCTGTCTTGGCTCCTGGGCTTTCCCTTTGTCTCTGCTACGATTATTACAACAGATATTCCTTCTAGCCATTCCTACTCTCTGCTGTGCTGTCTCCCTCATGCACTTGCTGTTTCTCTTTCTGCCTCTCATTATTTGCTCAGGCTTTCAACCCCTCTGTGACAGCATTCACGGAACAAAAAGGTTGCCATTACATTTATCCCTATTTATCCTCCTTTGATGCTGAACTGAATTTTGTTCTGCTAGCACGAAGAAAGCTAGATTTGTCATCATCTTCGTCATCTCTATTTTACTTAAATCACCCTGAGCACAACTGTAATTTATTTCCTAAATTTATCAAAATCCTTTACAACCAAAAACTTTTCACCAAACCCCTCCTCTATTATTTTTCTAATGAAGAAAATGAGGTAAATGTAGATATATCCAAAATGCCTATAGGCATTTTTCTCTCATATCTTGAGAGCCCCCTAGGAGGTACAGAGTGGCCTATTAGCCAGCTTTGTGTACAAGCAAGGAAGAAAAGAAGTTCACATAATAAAACTAAACTATCATCATGTTTTGTTTCTTCTCTTACTTTTCATAGAAATTCTAAAAAAATCCATAGGTAGGAATCAGTCTCACTTAAAGTCAAATTGCTCAGAAAAAGCATCAAAAGGCTGAAGAAGGATCAGGTTATATACCACTTTCGCCAGTCTATCGCTGTATCAACTCCAACTCCCAGAGCCATTAACCATCATTCTATTTTAGATGGTTGGGCTGCAAGGTCTCTGCAGATTGGCACTAAACGAGAAATGGGTGTTGCAAAGATACTGCAAATGCAACAGAACTAGATTGTTCCTGACTTTCAATGAAGTTGATTCAGTGACAAGAAACTCTGAAATCTTCCAGAGTGCGGCACTGGCAGGATATATCTATCCCTACTTCTAATTTCTCACGAAATCAGAAAGCCACTATATCTCAGAATGCTCCAATCCCATCAGTGCCGTCCGTATTATACCCTCTTCACAGTATGCATTCACGTAGCTTTTACAAAATGGTAGTTAATTATGACTCAGCATGCCTCTGGAGCAATAAAAGTATATGTTTATAGAAAAGTATATTGAGACTAAGCTAAATCAGTTGTCCAAAATCGTCACTGGTAAGAATCCAAAACTCTGCAGGGCTTACAACACTGACTATCATACATATGCACATAAGTTGAGAAGGTCGCTGCTACCAAGCTCACAGGGAAACTATGCAATGGCATCACCAAAAATCCTGTCAGTAAAGGGACAAAGGGAAAGACTGTTTTCTCCCAATGGCAGCCCTCATACGGGGACTGGAGTAACTATCACCTTCCCAAATTAAGTACCAAATCCAACTGGACCAGCAAGAGTTCACAAGCAAACCATGAAAAACTGTAATGAAGAGTTCACAGAGTAGAGAAACTACATAGGCATTGAACTGCATGTGACAGAGATGCCACAACACAGTCAGAATGATCTTCATTGTGCCATTGTTCAGCCTCCCCATGAACACACAGACAGCAGAAGGTGCAGAAGATGTTATGTTAAGCTGGCCACTGTTGCTTCCATTCTGAGAAAGCTATATATTTGATTGTGGAAAAAGGGCTTCTCTCTACTAGGAAGGACTATCTACCAGCTACTGAAAGTTTACATTTGAAGACAGTCTCACCAATTAATTCTCTGTGCTCTACTTCCCTTTTCTTGGCAGTGAAAAATGAGACCCCAGCACATGCTCTTTGCCAGCATCAAGCAGCTTTTCAAAAACAAGCTTCAGGCTTGGATATGTCAGAGACAATGCTAATAGCACAGGATCAATGACTTCCTTGTGACTCAGGGTAGAGGTCAAATCTATACACTCTTTGACCTCTCCGCAAATTTTGACACAGCCACTGATTGCTGATGATCCACTAACAGACTCCACTAGCATAGGCAATGTATGACTCCTATCACTTCAAATATGCATCTCAAACAGGACCTTAAATGTAGAAAGCAGATGCTATTTTTCCCCCAGAACCATATATGTACCAAGTTCGAAGATGAATGCAGGCGCCCTCCCTCCATTTCAGTTGCTACAAGTGATCTGAAGAAACAATACAAGACCCCAGTCCTTCATTGCTTGCTGCACCCCTCTTCTCTAAAGGGAAATACATTTTAATAACATACAGCTCAGAGAAAAGTTTAGGCTGAGCCCTACGTTTTGCTCTTGTTAAGAATAAAGGAAAAGATTCCTCTGTCATTGCAGAGGTGAGACTGTTTTCAAATTAGGCCAGTCGCAGGCCTCCTGTGTGGAAATTCGAGCAGGGATTCAATGTACTCACAGTACATTAGGAGGCATCATTGGTAGCAAACTAGGTCTCTCTAATATCTTAGAAATTAGGGAGCTGCAGTAAACAGCTCTCTGCAAAAGAACTGGCAAGAAGTTTGAGGATCCTGTTCAGTTTTTCAATATCACCAGACATGTAGCAGCAAAGCTTTCTCTCATTCTTTGATCAAAGGAGAAAAACTGTAGAGTGGTTAATTGGCTTGGGCTGTACTTTATCCGATGTCCTATTTCGACTTTATACGATGCGCTTCTATAAATCCTTGGCATATAAATTGAAAATCCAGTCTCAGAGCAAACCAACAATCTCATTCAATACACACAGAAACCATTCACAAAATGGAACGTCCTTTTCTCAGCTCCTACTAAAAGACAACCCCACACTATATCCTACAGAAAATCCTCAAATTTTGTCCAAACTTCATCCTTCTCTAAAGCTGGAAGCCAGCCCTGTTTTGTACTCTAAAGATCCACGCATTCCAGCAGAATTTGAAATGGCTATGCTTGTTTTATGAATGTCCTAAAGGCAATGTATCATCTCATTACACCTGTGAAGAAATACAATGACAACAAAGAATCTTCTCCTCACATTTAACTGCTGTTTTGGCTCCAATCTGGCAGTATTCATGTGTCCTAGTCTATAAAAATATTAACTTCTATGGGCATGTAAGTGTTTTGTTGGAGTACGACCTCAAAATATTAGGCAACAGCCACAAAGGGTATGAAAGATTATTCATAGATTCAGATGATATGGCTGAATGTGGGTTTCATGTTTTATGCAAGCCTGAATGATAGACATCCAAAGGGAGGTGTTCAATTTAGAGACTCGCAAAGCTCAATTTAAAAATTATATCATAATTTTTGAATTAACAAAAAAGTGAAACCATAACACCTGTAATTTATTGCATAGCTAAACCTATTAAATATGCAGTATAGTTAAATTGGGAAAGAATAAAAGAGCCTTTGAACACGAAAGCTTATTATAAAAACAGGTCTCAGTTCAGAGTGGACTTCCACACTCTAGCTATAAAGCTTTAAAAATGGCACTCAAAAAGAGGAATAATATCACACCAGTATCTCTTTCATGCATCCTTACAGCCACTGTCATTATATCTCACCTTTAAGATACAACGGGTTCAGTAGCATCTTGCCTGTTGCACAATAGCCACCTATATATAAGAACCTAACAGAGGTATAAGGCATTAAAACAATTGGCCATTAAATTACTAAGTTGAAAGAATTTTTCTTTCTGGTAGTATGTACGTTTTGCGGCAGTACTCTGAAGCCTTGGCTTTGGACTGCAACCCTATCATAACATCAGAGAACAAGCAGCGGTGGCATGGTGTTTTTGAACTTCAGGCACCGCTACCAAGTGAGAATCCTTAAGAAAACAGCCCATCATTACACAGCAAGTAGAAAATCACCTGCTGACAGGCACTAATCCAATCAAAGCTTTTAGTTGTATAATAAACTTTATTCAAGTGAATTAGGAAAGTGTATGGCTAAAATGGTGGAGGCACTTAAATACTTTGACAGGTAAGCATTGTAAGAGCTAAGAAACTACATTTACTTCTTTTTATCATAAACAAGAGACCTGGGGGGAAAAAAGAAAAGAAAGAAGGAAAAAAAGAGAGACAGAGGCAATAGCTGAGACTTCCAAGACCACCAAACACTACCTTCAACAGGCCATATAATATAATACCTTATTACATCAGCATTAAAAAAAAAAGCAAACTTTAGAGCTGTTAACATGTTAAATCTATCTGTTGCAAAAGAAGATATGCAAATACCAGAACAACAAATTTTTTTAAAGCCCAGTTCAGAATGGCATGAAGAACAAAACAAGATCTTTGTTCTTAGGGTTGGCATTTACATTTTGCTTCTTCAAAGTATATATAATGTTATTTTTAAGTTAAGATAAAGAAAACAATATCTTTTTTTCCCCCCCTGTAAGAACAAGTATATGCTAATAGCCCAGGCTCAGCGAGTTGCACAATTCCCATCTGCCAGCAGATAATTCAAAACATGTACCTCAGCAGACAGTGGTTTCTGGCCACCTGTCTCGTATCAGTGATGTTTGTGGTACTTCTGGTGCACTGTGTGATATTATAAGTAAATGAAACATACCATGAATTAAAGTGAGGTAAAAGTAGTATTAAAAGAGAGACAGACATTCCTGGGGACGGGACAGATGCTATCCATTTTGTTAGGGGAGCCCTGATGTGAAATGGAGACAAAGGCAACCAGGAGATTGCAGTAGGAGGAAGACAAAGGAACTGGAGATATTATTGCTGACTATTCAACTGTTGAAACTCTTCTTCTACTGTCTTTTTGACCACAATCAGAATTAAGAAAAAAAAAAAGTCACTCCGTGCCAAAAGAGTAAAAGCCAAGAACAACAAATCTGAAACTGTGTGCTCCACAGTCCCCTAGATCATTCTAAAGCTAACCATAAACAATAGACATCACACATTCATTTGACACTCTCTTTACAGTATGACACTTAAAATAGGTTCCCAAAAGCCAGTGAAGGTCTTTGGTCGTGAAAGAGCAGTACCGAGACACAGGATGGACTACTTTTATGGTAGACGCTCCATTATCCTCCTGCCAGGAAGGAAAAATCTGAGGATAGCTGGCCTGGCAGATTAGGCGGCTGGCAGAGGCACTGTGCCCAGGATACACTGGTGCCAAGCAGCTATCTGTGAGAGGTATTATTTTCCTAGGTGCTCTAAGGACATTTCTGTACTGTTGGCAGATCACAATGTGAGCCACTACTTGCCTCTGGGGCTAACCTATAAATGCCCAATATGTTCTTCATTAATATTTACTGATTCAGAGTTAAGTACTTATGCCCCAGTGATATTCTTGTACAGCAGTCTTTCTGTGCTTGCTCCCCTTTCCTTCATTATCAGTGCTTGAATCAAGGTGAGGTGGAAATTAGCCACATTGACAGGCAGTTTGCACACCTCTGCATGCCATGGACACTCACTGAAGCCATATTCAGGGACTGAGTACTAAAGAATTTTTTGTATCTTCATTTATTTCAGAAGCTTTTATGGCTGCAGCTTACTTTTTCCAATCACGAAAGTCAGATGACTCTGTCGAAAACATCAGCACAGGTACATTTCCAAACATGGACTAAGTTTTGAGCAGCAAAACTTGGCCCAGATCTATGCCAAAACTCTGGATTTTGGTAGCAAATTTAAAAGACCAAACTCAAAAGCCAAGTAAAAACTCTGAGTACAAACTTATGTGAATCAAAACACACTACAACATTGGTAGAAAACCTGGGGAAGCATGCAAACCAAGAATTGTCAACACTGGTCTTGCAGCAAGTTTCAGCATTTTCCAGCTAACTTCTTTCAACCACCAAGAAGCATAAATGAACCAAGTACATTTATAGCCTGTGACTCAGTCAGCAACATCTTGAGTTTTCAAGAGCACCAGAAATCAAAAAAATGCAACAAAATTAAAGAAATACTCATGTTTCTTTGATACATCAATTCACAGAATATATATAAACACAAGAATTGATTGCTCCAACCCTGTGGACCTGCACAGGTTTGCACAACTGGCTAAATAAGGAAGGGGTTTTACACTAATTTCTGATGAGAAGAGCCCAGTTTGGTGTTTCATTTAAAATATAACTAATAAAATTTAGTTCATATGTGCTCTACAACTTATAAAATTTTGAATGGTTCCTCACCTCTCTGGAAAATTTCTGAGGATCTGCACATCCAATATTGTTCAAAAGCTTGTGCTCTTTTAGGTGCTAAATCCGGGGAGTTTTCTTCCAAGCAATTCATGTAACTATACAGACACAAAACTCAACATCACGTTTAACTTAATGAGTTTACATTGACTTGGGTCTGATGTCTAACTAATACAGCGACTATGATCATTGCCCTCTATGTTCTCGAAAGAAAAGCTTGGTACGTGGATGCTTTACAGTATTCTACACACCATTTTCCAGGTCTGCCACTAAGTCAGATTTCTCCTTCTGTTTGTGAAGTTCCATGTACATGCACGCACCTAACAAAACCAGGAAACAAAGAAAAAAGTCCTCCCTGTCCTCAGCTACTTAAAGATACTGTTAATGCGCATGTAAGAATGAAACCTGTGCTTCTGCAGCACCTTAGTAACATATACAGCAACCACCGAGTAGTCTTTTCTGAGGTTTGGAAATACCCTTTTTTAAAGTCTCTGAAAGCAGGCAGCTTTGCAGAACTGAATAACCAGAACTTTCTGTGTGTTTGCTATGCAAGAAGTACAGATTTAAGTAATGTGACCTGACTTCCAAAAGATAGGAGGAATATTTTTTAATCAGAATTTTCACTAAAGTGCATGACACAGTCTTCAAGCTCAAATGAAAAAACCATATGTGATATAGCTGATTTCTATTATACCTTTTATTATGTAATGAGAGTTCATTAGGTAACAGAAATAGGAGAATATGAAAAAAAACCAAAGAATGGTTACCTAAAAACTGTACTGAGTTGAGAGCTTCTCAAGAAAGATAATGCTATGCTGTACTGAATGAGGCACAGCAAAGCTGGTCTCACAAAATCTAGTGGAGCTGGTCACTGTCCGCTTGAGACTGATACATGACAAACTCAGAAACAGTCCTGGATGCCAGACTTTGGGGCACTAACATGCTTCTGATCTGTTAGCTCTACAGCTGCATGGGGAAAAAGCACAAGGATTTTCCATCAACCCTAAAGTAGACTTTATCTAAACACACCTAAAAATGCTTGTACAAGTATTAACACAGACTGGCATTTAGTGCCTACAAGCACAGAAGGAGTTGTGTCTACAGGGAGCTGATTTCTAGACCTGTTCGAGTGCTGGATGAGAGAGATCCTCGTTTTGGAAGCACTTCCACATTTCTTTTCTTCCTATTTGTATTTCTCAATAAAAAAAAGGGGAAAAAAGCAACAAACAACAACAACGAAAAATTCTCAACATCAGTCACTCTTGTTAAAATATGGTATCAAGCCTGCAATTGGCATAAAATTGCCCAGTTTCTCTTAAGTAAGTGAAGCGACTTTGATTTACAGTACTGTAGATCTGGATCATCCTTTTAAAAATAAATCTG
>WAAD01015220.1:110494-133304 GCA_013389945.1 Fregata magnificens
CTCTTTCTTATTTCTTGCCAACATAGACAATTGCCTGGTACTTTCCAAACAGGAAACAAAGAAACAAACAAACCAAAACCTCAAAAAAATCCACAACCCACCCTGCACAAACGCCCTCTAAGCATAAAAAAGAAAAGAGATTAAAAGGTGGCACACTACGAAAAGTCACACACTACTAAAAAGACACCCCCTTCGGTATTTATGCTTTGGAACACTGTGTTTTAAAAGCTAGGGTTATGATATATTGAAATGCAGTATATTACTACACTCAAAGGAGAAGAATATTCCATAGCCACAGACATACTCTGGAGGAAAAATCTGGAGCAGAGAGGTCGTCTGTCCTTGCATGTAAGTGATCTTCATAGGAGGTGCACAGGCAGGGAGACCCTGTCCCTTGGAGACACCAGACATACTTGTGCCATAACTTGTGATTTAAACTTACGGAAAAGATCATTGTTATAGACACAGCCCTGTATTAGTGGAGATCATGAGAGTTCCTTTTAAGACTGCCAACTTCCACCAAAGTAGCTGTGCATACCTGTCCCTCAGGACATCAGGAGATGGGTGCAACTGACACCTAGAATCTAATCTTCCATTTCTCATGAGATTATTTGGGTTGCACCCAGACACTTCTCACGGTAGTTTCTGACCTTTGGTCTCATATCAGGTATTATATGTAGACTGTCTCCCAGAGTCAAAAAAGTTGCAAATGAAAGCAAGCCTGACACTACCTTAATCTATCATGTAGTGATTCATTACAGTTCAGCAGTTGGTGTCAAAACCTTCAGGACAGGCTATGTGATGACGTTATTCCTTCCTCTTCCAAGTGGTCCATAGCATTCTGATCTTCTCAGTGTGCTTACCACACACAGCCATGAATTTTTCCTGCCCAATGTTAAACCATTTTACCAACCTGGTGCTAGAGGGACAATTAGTTGGAAAGATGCAGCAAGGATTACGTTACCCTTACACAGCTGAAGGTACCAGTGTCTCCTAATGCTTTCTAAATTCTAATCTGGAGCTGTAAGAAACACTGGATCATCCTACAGCAATACCATCAATCATTCTTCTCCCTATAATCTTTGGGTGGCCAAAAGACTGCAAACATCCTTTACAACTGCATTACTCTGCCATAATGCCTGCATCAACCTCATTCTGCCAAGGTTGGAAGGCTGCTTTAACAGAAGTTATCACTCAAATTTACCAAGAGAGCAAAGATGAGTGGAAGTCAGCAACTTTCTTTCCTTCCCTCTTCTGCCAATCTACTGCCAGAGTATCTGCACCTTGTCCTTTGTATTTCTGTACATAAGGGACCAACAGGATCAGTAGAAGTTTGTAAAATACCAGTCACTGTAATGGCTCTAATATCAAATTGGGAAGTTATTCCAAATCCCTCCATTTCCACTGGTTTGTACCTTTACAAATTCTCTCTTTACCCTGGATTTTGAGACAGGACTATCTAATAGCTTGGTACAGATCAAGACAGCAGTTACAGTTGCAAGAGAATATTCGCTAGTTTCATCTTTTATGTCATTATAATTTTAATAATTTCAAAGACTCCAATAGTCTGCAATTGATGCTTTTGCCTTTGGATTAGATATGCACATAAATAAATTAATTAAACAGAGAGAATATAGAAGATGGAGTAGAAGCCAAATTCTGCTTGCTACTACATAAGCATTAAGAATGTGGTTTTTTAAATTGATAAAAATCTGAAGTGAGAAACACTACTGAAAGAATGAATGCTAATAGTTCTTAAGTTGAACATACTTATTAGTCAGCTGGAGTATTTCAGGCTGTCATTTAGGCAGGATTTTAGTTTTGTTCTAAATATACTTAGAAGCAATTATGATAACTCTGTAGACTGAAGGTTACTGGTAAATTGTTAAGATTAGTCCACTTTTAAAATAAGCAGGTTTGCGGCCACAAGAAATTGAAAGCTCTATGAAGTCCACTTTGTACCTTAAAGCAGGAAGCTGGGAGGAAGAGAAAAAATGGCTATTAGCGTGGCAGGGAACTCACTGGAGTACAACAGGAAGCAAATGCACAGAACAGTGGGTGAGTACATGGAAACAGAAAGGAGCACGGGTATTCAGAAAGTTAAAAGAACAGCGCAGACCTGCACACTGCCAAGTGTCTATTTTGGTCTATTATACCTCTGCACCAAATTACCAACTCAGAGGCAAATTTGACCCCAACAATATTCAACTTAGCACAGCCATAATGAATCAGGCATAAAAATGTCAGCAGGACTACTGAAAGGGCATGGTAAGTGTAGAAAGCAAGAAGATAGTGCAATAGCACTTGAATGGTCTAAGAGGATATAACTATAAGTAAAGGGAACCATTTAAAAAAATGGGTCATTGAGGCTGAGCAGCAGGGAGGAAAAACAAGATGAATTAGATCACAGAACTGAGTCCAGGAGGAATCCCATCTCATGAGATGTTTAGAACACGACTCAATGAAGTAGTAATAATATACTGTAGGAAACAATATTTCAGGTCTAAGAAGGTCTTTTTCTGTCTCTAATTCCATTCATTACATGGCAGTTTAGGGAACCAAGTAGGGAAAAACAAAGAAAGAAAGGGGGAAAAAAAGACTGGTTAGAAGCAGCATCCTGTTCATACAGGTGAGAAACAGTAGGAGCTTTCCATCAATGGTGAGAGTTGAGAAAATGTTCTTGAGATGGACATTTTATGCAGGCTATATACAGGGGGTTGGGAAAGAAGAAGGGAGTGTTGCAGGGAAAGAAAAAAGTTGTACTGTTGGGGCACAGGCCATACAGATTCGAGAGGAAGTAGAAATGTATCGTACCTATTCTCATTTGCACAAGTACTGTTGTACCTACAGGTTTCTTGAGGACAAAAAGATAGAAGAGTAGATTAAAAAACCAACCAACCAAAAAAAAGAGATCAGAGGATGAGAAACCGCAGCTTTATGGCAATGTACAGATTCACAGGCTAGGCAGAAGCGCAGATGCCAGAACACAGGCACAGCTCAGCTCTCCATGCCAGGGACTATACAAGGGCAGCTCAGCTACATAAGACCTGTTGTAGGCACCCAAGCAAGAAAACCAGAAAGTCAGACAAAAGAGGAACAGCAGAAAGAGAGCGCTCTGTACTACTTACTGCCAACACTAGGAAGAACCGTCCAACCACAGCTGGATGCCAAAGTAGACATCCTGAAAACAACCAACACAATGTGCTGGTTTGTGGAGCCACTGAAGAGCACAGATGAGGTTAAATACTTTCCACCACGTTGCAAACTGATAAGGCCTCAAGAACACATACTCTTTCAACAGGAGTGTGTGGGGCCAAAGAAACTGTTGACTGGACTCACCAGGGACAGAGACAAGAAAAACAGGACTGTAGTTATCGACCTAGGATTAATAGTTAGTTCACTGCTACATTAGAGACATTGTTTGACAGAGCTGGAAAGTAATATTTGCTGGCACAGTCACAGAGCATTACTTTGTTTGATATGAAAATGTCAGTGAACATCTCTTTCAATTATTCTTCCTCTCCTATTCTAAAACGATGTTTATTCCACACAAACCTAGCATTATCTCAGTTTAATTCAGAGAATTACTCATATCAGTGAAGCTGAATAAAAAATAAGGTTGTGCAAAATGTTACAAAATACAAACCCCATGTAGGACACTTAGGATTGATCTTCACAAAAGGAAAGAAAACTGCCATCCAAGCTAAAAGGCCTTGTTGTAGGTTCACTGGTTTTAACCATGCATAACAAACAGGATGATAAATCTTTAAACACTTCAGTAGAAGTTGCCGTGAACGACTTCACAAGCTTCTTTCAGTGGAAGGAGTAGAGTATTTTCAAAGCATCTTACAGTAACATAAGACCTTTAATTTGCACTTTCTACAAAGCACATAACCTGCTATGTCTGCCTGCAGTGGAAGTTTTAAATACAGATGCCAGACTTATCAGATGCCCAGATGTATGGGCACTATATATATAAAGTGAGCACACAATACCTTCAATTACATGGTCAGGATTACCTCCCTCTTCTCAACAAAACCAATGGAAATCTGAATTTCCAACACCATAGACTAGCTGGCCACTGAGTCAGAAAAATCTGACAGAGGGATCAGAGTACAGTCATACATTTCTTTCTGCATCTTTTATAAAGCCACCTGTAACCGCACAGTGAGGCTTACCTCCCTGTCCAAAATGTCCACGACGAGATATACAAGTCCCTTCCTAGTGCTCACACAAACAATTCAGGGAGTGGCCTAAGTTGGTCCCACCTCTCTAAGAATTGCTGGAGTAGATATTATATTAGGCTTTGTGCCTTTACATTGCTGTGTTGCTCCAGCTCTTTACCTCACCCTTCACATGCAATTTGAGATCTGATGCAGTGCTCTTACCAGCTCTATGACATAGCCAGATGCATGCCAGAGTCTGGGTCTGTTAATCCGTACACAGCCAGAGGAGGCAGAAGAGATGCTCCCATAAGAAGTGCATGGCTGGATGCTGTGGTCAGGCTAATCACCAGGTCAAGAAGGTATGAATGAACAAGTAGTGTTGTTTGAGCTGGAAATCAAGATTCCCAATGTCTCCACTACGTTTTGTAAGAAAGCAGAGTGAATTCTGATCATGTAAGGGAAGGCAGTTCCTTCTCTTCAGCCAGAGTCAGAGGGTGAGCAATATAAAACTTGAGCAAGGTTTCAATATTAAAGGCAAAAAAAGCAAAGCTAAAGTGTGCTAAAGCATGCTGGTGGAAATGCAGCAAAAGTATGTGCAAGAATAGCATCATGGTAGAAATTACACATGGGGGAAAAAAAAAGAAATAAACAAGCTGATCTTGGAAATCAGAAATCCATTTTTTAAAAAAATTGTAGTTGGGATTAAGTGTGCAGACGCAGTTTTATTCATCTCCATGTGGTTCTGCTGGCTGCAGGTGTCTTGCAGGGTCCCCTACACAGTCAGGGTATGTACTTCTGCAGTTTCTCAACAGGCTATTGTCAACTCTCTGTCCAAGGCATCAAGTGGAAGTATATGACTTCTAAGATACACAGACAAAGGATGCAAAGCAAGTAGTAAGATGGAGGTCTTCAAAATGGGCAGCTGCAGAGCTATGAGACTGACATATCAGACAATTAACTTGGTGTTTCGATGGCAGATGGTAAGTAAGAGCATGATCAGCAGATGACAACGGTTATGTAGAATGAATTCTCCCCAGTAGAAATACAGGGGTTATAGGAAAGACTTTGCAGCAAGATACTACATTTTTCAAATCCTCTATTTGGCATCTACTAGTTAACTACAGTTATTTTAGAAAGGAAATAAAATATCAGGCAGTTATCAGAAAAAAATTTGAGCAGTTTCACACCTTTTATCTGCTCTTTTTTTTTTTTTTTTTTTTTTAATTTACCAGAAAGTAGCCATAAGAACAAAAAGAGATGACTGTTTCACCAGATAACCCCATGCAAGTCCTGTTTAAGCCCATCACTAGCCTCTGCTATCAGGTATGTCTCTGTGATTCTAGAGCAGACGCTCTAGATTTGTGCTGCGGTAAAAGGGCAGCTGCACATGGCGTTTTGGCTGGGTGTCTGTGGGGAGACCTGGCAGTGAGGTGGCCCCCTGGGACTGCCTTGTTAGAATTCCACAAAAAATTAAGGGAGTGTTTGGGATGATGATTATGGTGCATCAGCTGGAGTCACTTCCCCTCCGGATGCTGCTAAATCATCTCTGACAGAAATGGTTTATCCCCAAGGCTCCTGAAAACATTTCTGAGCCACAAATTCTTTGTCTTTGCAAAGGACTTGATCTGACTGAGGGCAGATATTTCCAAAACATTACTATGTGAGGTAACACTCTCTAAAACCTTTTATCCCTTCTCAAGCCTCCTACCAATCACACCAACAGAATACTCTACTATACTGAACAAAAAAACACAGTGTGTTTTTCCAGGCTTTGCCAGCAGCATTCATCTAATACTATTTTGTTTACACAGAAATCTGAAGGCTTGCCCATTGCCATACACGGGAAAGTTTTTTAAAATTTCTCAAGCTTCTTTCCTGCTCAAAACAGGCATGCCCATGGAGCACAAGTGTAGCAAAACCCAGAACTATTTGGAAGCCCAGTATCAAACACAGACATCCTATCACTGACACTGAGCCAAGTTCTACATTGATTTTTATCCTTGCAACTACATTGTCCCAGCAGTGCTGTGAGGCCTTTATTCTAAATGTTCTCTTGACTAATAGGAGTCTCGAGTTAGCTGAAAATGCCGTATAGTTGTGTAGAAATTTCCTGCAGAACTAAAAAACATATTCTTTCTATAATTGCAGGTGTGTCAGAAAAAACAGGCAGCCAGAGCAGGAACAGGCTGAACAAGGGAAACAAGTAATGGGATGAGAAGATTAAGGAGGAAAAAGTTGAACTAATTATCAGAAAACAACAACAACAAAAAACTCACAACAAGTAGGGTGGAAGCAAGGATCAACGGGTAAAGAAGAATCATGGATATGATGGGAAGAGGAGACCAGGTCTGTGCTTGCTGAGCGCTCAACCCTCCAGATTTAGTATGAAAGTTTCCTGGAGTCTCCTCATTCTTCTGCAGCCAGAAGGGATGGAGGGAAAGGGAGGGGAAAATTTATGGGGGGAAAAAAGAAAAACAAACAACAATGTTAGTTCTTACTCTGTTAGAACTAATGTTCCTATGTCAAGCTAGGCAAGTCACTTAAACTGAGTGTTTTACTACTGGTTATTCATCATGTGTTCCCCATTTTCATGTTCAGCTTGAAACATGATTTGCAGAAGTGCTGAGCTCTCACAGCTGCAGCTGGGAATTGTGCTTGTACTCTGGGAACTGCTCAATGAAAATTGTGCTTCTATATATATAATATAAGTGTTATAAACATGTTGTCTATGTATAGTGTTAACTAATGCTAAGTATGCTAAAAAAGAAGAAAAAACCAAATTCCTTAGGCATTACAAAATAGACACCCAAAGGAGGTAATTTCATACGTTATTTCCAGTACTATCACCTCAGTTCACAGCATTTTTCTCAAAATAAGCATCTTATAGTATGCAGATACTAGAATAAGCACTAAAAACAATAATGCTGTCTCCCAAGACGATTTTAAATAGCATGTAACAGACGAGGTTCAGAGACCTCTACTGAATGATGGGGAGAAAAAAAAGTAGCTGCTCATCAAGCAAGAACTTCACATCTGGCAAACAAGGTGAGGCTTCACAGACAAAAAAAATTAAACACATTATACAATCCCACCTACCTTGTAAGATATTATACAAAGAGGCCTAAGTAATTTTTAAAATTTAACTCTGGCATTTCCTAGTAACCGCGGCTTTGATTTTGCAATTTCAGTTGTGGTCTCCTGTACATTATGGGGAAAGTAGTATCTTACTGCCATAAATTCCTGAATCCTATAAAAAGGTTTTGCCATTATATACACCTTTTAGGGGATTTTCCAGCTGAGAAAGAAAGTAAGCAAAAGCAGAATCAGTACATCAGGGGTCACATTACCCACACTCAGCCTCTATGCAACAAGTCAGGACTACATCTGACCATCCTCAAATAAAGCTTAGGTTTAAAAAACATGGGCTAACTCAGCCCTAACAGAGTGGGTTGGAGGGGAAAGGGGAAAGATATTGTTTCATTCTCATGAACAGCTTTAGGTTGAAGATTTTATGCTGAAAATGGTATGGTTGATTTAGTTTCCTTAAGCCAACTACTACCAAAGTCAAAACATATAGGGACACACAAGTTAAGTGTTAGTTAATAATGTCTTAGGGAAGAGGCGAGAAGAAACAGGAACAAAAAAGAACTGCAGATGAGAGAAAGGAGATAGGATATTTAACATTTTGTAAATATAAACAAACACATACACAAAATCAAGTTATACGGTGAGTCCTTTACTTGCTCAACATATTGCAGTGATTTAAAAACCAGAATGCCTAGACACAGATGAAACATTTGGATACTACATATGCTATCACATAGGGTATGTGGCATTATAAATCACTTGCATACACAGAATGAAAACCTTGTGATTTTAAATGTTGCTGTTGAAACAGAGTTAATGGTAAACTATGCAACTTGACTGCCTCCATAGCACTATCCAAGCCTGCTTCCTTCTTCTCCCTTCCCTATCTTTAATCCTCCCTGAAATAAAAAAAATAAAAAAAAAAAAAAGAAAAGAAAATTAAAAATTTTAAAACTACAGCTTGCCTTCTGTTCATATAGGAGCATCATAGATGAATAAATACAATAATTTACTACTTTTGAAACAGCAGTAATCACCTGGTAAATATACTGAGACATATTTGTCTTGCTAATATCACTTGTATCTGCCAACAGTAGTTTTGAAGATTCCCCAGTGCATAACAATTAAGTTTGCTAGCACTTCAAACATGTACAAGGCAAAGTAAGGCATATGGATCTGGGTGTCTGGGTCTTTCTACAAAACTTGATAGGAATCATGGATTTCCTATTTGTTCTGTCAAAAAAGAATTATGAGCTGCTCACCCTCTGGCTGGAAGGTATCCACAAGAGTACTATAAACTCTCCATTTAGAAGGATGCATTTCTGTACTTTGAGTATTTATAGGTGCTATGACATCATAATGCTGGGAATCATAGTATTTATATGTTTTCTGTAAAGGAGTCATTTACAGTAAAGCTATTAGAGAAAGTGAGGAATACTAGCTAGCCCATCAACAAGTGCTACATAAACACAAACAAGATACATAAGATAAAAAACATCCTACTAACCTAATAGTAACCACATAGCTGGAAATTAATTTTAATTTTGGCATCACATACACATTTGAGGAAAAGAAACCCAGGGCAATAAATATTAAAAAAACGGGGGGAACAGCAGGAAGAATGTTTTACTAAAAATATACTAGTCTTCTGTTCACCTGCTATACTAGTTGTTCTTCACCTTTGTTCTCCAGTTTCTCCTGTGACGCTCTTACCCTGTTCTGCAGGATAATTGATAGTCATTACATCAGATGTGGGTTCACCCTACTCTTGCTCTGTGCAAATGCCTGTAATCTGAAAAATGTTTTGTTTTTCCATGCACGTAATAAAGTAGTTGTCATACATGGCAATTTTGCATGATGTTGCATCTATTCAACAGGGAACGACAGTTAGCACAAGGGAACGAATAAAAAGAATAATCCACTTTTGTATGAAATCAAGTTTTAATGAAATTGTCATTAATATTTATGTTAACTGTCATCAAAACCTAAAGAGACATGTTAACATTAGAATCTGAGCAGCCTGGAATCACATTAGTCTCCAGTTTCAGAGAAAAGCTGCTTTAAATGCAAAAGCTCTCATTTCTGTTCTAGCGTTGATTGTTTCTTTTGAAAGCATTCCTCCCCACATCCACCCTCATCTTCCTTCCAGATGTTCATGGAGCAAACACCAAGTGGTTTGGATAAATGAATGCATGCAGTTGTAAAGGCAAATTGACTTCTATTTGCTAAGAAGTTCTCTAGTAAAATTTGCTGATGACAGAATAGCAAAATCTTGCCTCCGCACAATTCCCAGTTCCCTAGCTACTTATTTCCTAACATCTTTAGTAGTGGCCAGGATACAGAAGAGCTTCCTGTTGATCACCAGGAGTGGACTCTAATAGGAAGCCTATTTTTAAGTGGTCATTATTATGGTCAGTGTATTATTGAGGGTTGCATACTATACAAGTTGAATAAGTCCACGTGTGTTGGAAGTGATCACTTCTGATAAAGATGCACAAGCTACATGTACAAGAGCAAGATGTAGCAGGGACATGTGAAGGGAAGGAACCTCTGTCACCTGTACAGGCAGAACTTACCCTTCGTTCCACAATACCCCCATGGAAAGCTGTGCAGCTTGAGTTCCAGCTGAAATCTTTTTCTCTCTCTTTTTTTTTTTTTCCCCCCTTTTTCTTTTCTATTTCTTCTCATCCTCCTGACTTAGAAATCAGCCAGGCATTATAATAAGCATTTATGTTTTGCAAGGAGCTACACATTGCACTAAAGAACGTGGTAGACTGTAAAAGCATAGGGTATCTTATCACCCCCACCCTCTCCCTAAAAAAAAAAAAACAAAACAAAAAACCCCAAAAAAACCAAAAGAAACCCCAAAACCAACCCCAAAACCAAAACACCACCACAAACCAACCAAGAAGCAAAACCCAAACCTGAACGAACTTCAGAACAAAACTCATTATCATACACACGCACACTGGCAAACAATGTATTCCTCTCAAGAACCAGTATTCAGGCTTTCACATCTCTGATTAATCCCTCATGGCTACAGAGGGCAGCAAATTTACAGAAAGTGCCATAATATGTTTTCCTTTAAAAAACCCTCAAAATACAAACAAAAAAAGACCCAAACCAAACAGAAAAAAAAAAACACACCACCAAGAAAAAAATAACCACCACATCAGGCAAAACTATTCCTTTTGAAACCTTTTCTAAATCCTCTTTTTCATCTCAGCGGATGGAAGGGAGCAGGATCTGTCCTAATTAGCTCAGGGTCAAGACCAGAAATGGAGCCACTGCTGTTCATCTGTGCCCCAGACAGTACATTTTACGAAAAGTAGCATCAGAGAAATCGTTGCAATTCGTTTATAACTGCCTGGTGTGCTCTGTCCATACAGAGCTGGATTACTCAATCATTAGCAACCTTAACTGTGAGAGTAAAAATCCACTAGCAGATTAAACACTAAATGGATGGCAAGTCAGGTATGGACCCTGCAAGGACAATTCAAACCAGGCTCTTTCCTTCCTTGTTGGCCAGGCGAGTGCGTGCTGCAGGAGGTACTAGCTGTGTCTGCGGTAAGTGGGTGTCTCCAGTTCTGCGTGCAACTAAGTTTTCCAGGTCGTGCGTCTGAGTGCTGCTTCCCTCCTCCTGAGGGAAGCCAGAGGCATGGCTGCAGGGAGCAGGCTTGGCAGCTGAAATAAGGCAAGAGTCAACCTTCACTGCTTAAATCTCGTTACTGCCTCACCACCAACTGGACCTGCCTTGAGGGGTGATGGGGGCTGCTGGGCATTACTAGAAGTTATCAAGATAGAAATGCCTTTTCCAGTGGGGAAGACTACCTGGAAGTACACAACCAAACACATAGACGGCTTTGGTAATGTCACCAGTAATAAGGGAACTACCAATTGTTTTACAGTCAGTGGAATCACTGTTTAAACTTCTCTGGCCAGAGGTAACTCTGCAGTGGAAATGCATTTGTCAAAAACAGATCCCTTCCCTCTGGTACCGACTACACCAGCAAAACAATGATGAACTGTCCCAAGAGGCATTTTTTCAAATCTGTTCTATCTAAAATCTCTTCCAGTCATTTTTAGGCATCTAAAAAAAGGTTATAATTTTCCATGGAAGGCATTTTCAAAATATTAGGGCCATGTATTTAGGCAGAAATAGGCACTCATGAACCCTCCACTAAATAAGTCCTTTGGGGAATCCTAGATCACAGGCTTTGGGCTGTTTGTTGGCAGGCCTCCTGTTTAAAATAACAGCTTAAAAAGGCTTAACGACGTGGCTCGATTTTGTTAAAACCCGAGAGATTTTTTGAGAGAACAATAGGCAAATCAAAGTGTTACAGGAAAACCAGAAGCAGAAGGGCAAAGTCCAGTCCTCAATCTTGGAAAAAAGGACCCCCATATGTCTGAGAGGAGTTTATAACTGAGGTCTGTACATATTCCACAGCACAGGAAGGGGATGGCCCCATATTGACTGTTCACTGTCTCTCTGAATACAAGAGCTAGGTAACACCAAGCAAAGGTGCTCACGGCTGTGGGGTGTTGCAGGTTCTACGCACAATTTGTGGTTTCACTGTGATGCACCATGCCACAGGGTACTGGGATGCACTAAAAGCTTACAAGAAGAAACTGGACAAGATCAAGGAAGAAAAATCTATTAAAGGCTGTTAAATACAGAGAAACTACCCTCTGACTCAGGAAGTCCTTGGCTTGAGGCTCAGGGGGAATATCACATGCCTACCTGTTTCCTGTATTCTTCCCGAAGCACCCACCTTCAGCTCCTGCGAGACAGGATACTGCACCAAACAGACCTTGATCTGGCACATGTAATGCAATCACTTAAAAAAACCAACCAACCAAACAAACAAAAACGCCTGCAAATGCTTTTATAATTCAATTACTGTAACATTTTGCAAGCATCAGAAAGTTTGAAGAGTTGCTTATGGTCTTTTAACATAAAATTCACATTTGGTTCTGAATTCCTTGGAGTTTTAGACAAACCAATGGATGAAAAAAGAAGTAGGTGAGTGCTTTTTCTTTTTTACCCCCAAGTTTGCTTTGGTTCCTTTGTTAACATATGGAGAAGAAGGTTTCATTTAAAGAACGTACCTGATAGAGCCAAATAAAAAACAAGTATGCCACCTCTGTACCTGAATTGTTTACATTTGTATTACTATGATAGTTTTAGTGAGAGAAATGAGAGATGGTAACAGAGAAATCAAAATGGGATAGACCTTACTGCAGCGGACAGACGTGGAACTTGCATGCCATTTTCTCCCTGATGAGCCAAAAGAAAGAGGAAAAAGTGCAGAAAAAACACATGACAATTTTTTGCAGGATACAGTATGACATTCATGTTATAAGAATGTGCAAACCAAACAGTTTTGTTTCTTGATATGGCAAACCCTTTTCCTAGTTCTACATTTGTTCTTGAATTCTTTTATTAAGTAGCTTTTGGGGTCCTTTAAAAAAAGGGGGAGAAAAAATAACCTTTTATATGCATACACAAAAGCCCACATCCAACCATTTAGAAACCAAGTATTAGACACTCAATTATCGTAGCTGAAAGTTATGTCCATTATTTCATTTGAGTCAGAGTTTACAGGAGCCAGAGGGTCTTGTGCTAATTTCATTCCTCTAAAGCAGGTTCTACAAGACTCTATACATTTTTGTACTAAGTCTTCAAAATTACAGAGCAACTTAAGCGTACATTGATTTCACTTCCCTATTCTCACAGGCTAGACCTACTCACAGGTCTATGTTTGCGGGGATTTCCCACAACCAAGTGCTAGAGAGAGATAATTTAGTTTTCCACTTTTTTCTTGTCAGTTGGGATCTAGACACATCCCACTTATATTTTTATTTCCTCTCCCCTCCACTATGTTACTACTAAGCTGAGGGGGCTGAACTGACATCTTTCAAAGATAAAGAGGAAAAACACTACAGTTGAGGCAGCAAAAAAGCAAGTTCCACTGCTGCTCTCATCAGCATGTTTCAGTCGCTTGTCAGAGCAGCTGGATGTGGAAGGCAAATCCCATACCTCTGTCCTGGCCACTGACCTGGATCAGAGGGGCAGTAGCTTTTTCCAGCACTGGTCACCAGTTAATTAGAAAGCAGAAATAGGTCCTTCATTTTATATCCCTTAGAGCCACAGAGTAATAAAGGGGTGTGTGCTGGTTTTGGCTGTGGTAGAGTTAATTTTCTTCATAGTAGCTAGTATGGGGCTATGTTTTGGATTTGTGCTGGAAACAGTGCTGGTAACACAGGGATGTTTTAGTTACTGCTGAGCAGGGCTTACACAGAGTCAAGGCCTTTTCTGCTTCTCACCCCACCCCACCAGCGAGCAGGCTGGGGGTGCACAAGAAGCTGGGAGGGGACACAGCCGGGACAGCTGACCCCAGCTGACCCAAGGGATATTCCATACCATATGAGGTCATGCTCAGCATATAAAGCTGGGGGAAGAAGGAGGAAGGGGGGGACGTTCCGAGTGATGGTGTTTGTCTTCCCAAGTAACCGTTACGCGTGATGGAGCCCTGCTTTCCTGGAGATGGCTGAACACCTGCCTGCCGATGGGAAGTAGGGAATGAATTCCTTGTTTTGCTTTGCTTGCGCATGCAGCTTTTGCTTTACCTATTAAACTGTCTTTATCTCAACCCACAAGTTTTCTCACTTTTACTCTTCTGATTCTCTCCCTCATCCCACTGCGGGGGAGTGAGAGAGCGGCTGTGTGGTGCTTAGTTGCCAGCTGGGGTTAAACCACGACAGGGTGGAAAAGCTTTGAGGCAACATTCATCCTGGCTGGACTTGATCTAATGACCTATAGGTGAAAAGTTCTATGTATCCCATTACCATTTCTTTGAGTCATCCTGACCCTTTGTTCCCCACCTTTATTAAAAGACCTGAAGATTAATGCAGGGAACAAATGGCAGAGAGATAAATCTTGGTCTGTGTTACATCTCAGAAGTGATGTTTCACAAGTATAATTCGGGGGAAAAGGTGTTTTGGTGGAGTTTTTTTGTTGTGGGTTTGTTTGGGTCGGGGGTTTTTTGGGGTGGGGTTTTTTGGGGATTTTTGGGTTTGTTTTTTTTTTACGTATAACAAAAATCATCATAAAATCCGATAGCACTGATAGGTGTCTAGCTTGAGGCTTCTATAACTTTGAAGCAATCGTAGGTAAAGATACTGTTCGGAGTTTAAGTTTTACAACATTAAATGGCTTTATTATCTTTCCAATTTCAAAGCAGATGAGTAACTCAGTCCCCCCAGGAATACAACACGCAATTAGTCATCTGCAGACACTACAGAACAATTAGGTTTTTTCCTAACAAAATGAAAATCCTCTAGTTATCTTTAAAATACTTGTAGCTTAGCTTGCTTTTAAATTTAAAGAGGGGGAATGTATGCCAAATTAGCATTAAATGCATCTTATTTACCTGGCTTTCTATCTTGGTCAAATTTGGACTATTGTTTCAAATAAGCAATCACTCTTTACTTTCTACCATCCTCAAGGCTGTCGTTTAGTCAAGATTCTCTTTCTCTTCCTTTATTTTTAGGTGTTTGTGTGATGTTGCTAAACTGAAAGGCAGTACTGACTTGCTTTTGACTGTTCTGGACAAATCTACGCTGACTCAGATCATTTGTAATCTAAAAATGCATTTTCTGTCTTCCCCTGTTTTCATTTGGAAGCTGATTTTGCTTCTCACACAAGAATTCAGGATGTTCAAAATAGTAAGAAATGAAAAATATCCTGAAATTAGTGCTGACCCTGCTCTTGCCCCACTAGTTAATTTTCTGGAACCTTATATGTTGGCACCTGCAGCATCACATTCTTAAGTAACTACTCATTTTGCAGCTAGGTCTTCCACTGCTTTTACCCAGAATTTATGCTTAGATAAGCATACACACATCCCCAAAGTATTTAGGTAAGTTTTCAAGACTTTCTATTAAGTAAGCAGCATATAAAGATCTGCAAGTGATGAGAGGAAAAAATACACCATTTTTAAACACTTAATCATGAAATAAGTGCTTGTAAAATCATGATCCATAGATGTATACATTGGCACAAATATCCTTGCATGCTGTCTTTTTACACTGCTAACACATACTCATTTAATGTTTTCCCTTTTCATTTGGGAGCTCTCTCATTGCACATCCCCGAAATGACTTCAAGCAGTTCAGGAATTAGCCCGGAGGGAGTAGGGGCAAAGGCACCAAACCTTCTTAAATATAAATAACTGATCCAGGCTAAATGCTGGTTCTTTTTAGGTTTAAGCTGGTAGGAGGATGAAACATTATTTTGCACTTTGTTCTGTGCAAACTTAGAGTGCCTGGCACTTTTTTACCACCCCCAAAACCACTAATTCTCACAGCACATGAATAGCCCCTAACCTGCAGTGCAAAATGACACTCCTTGGCTCTAAGTACAGATGAAGCAAAACTGTCCTGGTTTTGTCTCTGCCAGGATTACAACGGAACTGTCATACTATAAATATCAGGTTCTTGCTGTAGCTTTTTACATGTTTAATTACTTGAAGTTTATATTTTGACCTTTTATTTCCTGTCATAAGTAATTTTCTCCCCTGCTTCTGTGGTGGGTTGACCCTGGCTGGACGCCAGGTGCCCACCAAAGCCGCTCTGTCACTCCCCCTCCTCAACTGGACAGGGGAGAGAAAATATAACGAAAGGCTCGTGGGTCGAGATAAGGACAGGGAGAGCTCACTCAGCGGTTACCGTCACGGGCAAAACAGACTCCACTTGGGGAAATTAGCTTAATTTATTAACAATCCAATCAGAGTAGGGTAATGAGAAATAAAACCAAGTCTTAAAACACCTTCTCCCCCACCCCTCCCTTCTTCCCAGGTCTCTTACCTCCTCCCCCTGAGCAGCGCAGGAGGAATGGGGGTTGCAGTCAGTTCGTCGCACGTTGTTTCTGCCACTCCTTCCGCCTGAGGGGGAGGACTCCTCACATTCTTCCCCTGCTCCAGTGTGGGGTCCCTCCCACGGGAGACAGTCCTCCACAAACTTTTCCAACGTGGGTCCTTCCCATGGGCTACAGTTCTTCACGAACTGCTCCAGCATGGGTCCTTTGCACGGGGTGCAGTCCTTTAGGAACAGACTGCTCCAGCATGGGCCCCTCTCTCCACGGGTTCGCAAGGTCCTGCAAGGAGCCTGCTCCAGCGCGAGCTTCCCACAGGGTCCCAGCCTCCTTCAGGCATCCAGCTGCTCCAGTGTGGTGTTCTCCAAGGGCTGCAGGTGGATATCTACTCCACCGTTCACCTCCATGGGCTGCAGGGGCACAGCCTGCCTCACCATGGTCTTCACCACGGGCTGCAGGGGAATCTCTGCTCTGGCACCTGGAGCACCTCCTCCCCCTCCTTCTTCACTGATCTTGGTGTCTGCAGAGTTGTTCCTCTCACATATTCTCACTCCTCTCTCCAGCTGCAATTGTGCAGGGGTTTTTTTGCTCCCCCTTCTTAAATATGTTATCCCAGAGGCACTACCACCGTCGCTGGTTGGCTCGGCCTTGGCCAGCAGTGGGTCCGTCTTGGAGCCGGCTGGCATTGGCTCTTATCAGACATGGGGGAGGCTTCTAGGAGCTTCTCACAGAAGCCACCCCTGTAGCCCCCCCACTATCAAAACCTTGCCATGCAAGCCCAATACAGCTTCCAATTTCTCAGTCCTAGACAGAGCTGAGTAACAGTTAACTCCACACAAAATAGCCCTACCAATTGCCACTTTTTCAGTGCAGGGTCTTTGACATGTTTCCTCACCACCTTCTGCCTCCCCCCAAGACCTAGGAAATCAACCTTTAGAGGGACAAGTGTTCACAGAACGACTTGACAAAATTTGAAGAAGCAAAATATGAAATTTGAGTACATTTTTCAAAAAATATAAGTATTACCTCTGTGTCATTCAGACCATGGTATTTTATTTAATGAGCTTATCAGAAATAATTATTGCTCAATAAAAGCTATAGAGACTATATACAATGTACAGTTTGGGATAAAACCAAGAAATCTGGAAGAATATCAGTAAATACCAAAACCATTTTAAGAAAAACATGTGGTCCATGACTCTAATATTGAAGGGGATTGCCAGTGAACCAAATTTTAACTCTTCTCCACCACTAGCCTGCCACATGTCTCTGACCAGCACTAGCAACACTTTTGCCTTCTATTTTTTCCCTTTCACCTGTTAACTTTAATATCTTACATACAGAGAATACCACAGTGGAACTGGTGCTTTCCAATGTCCTAAGGAAAACCAGAGTTTTACATACTGTTTCATCTTCTCAGAAATACTGCATATACATCAATGCTCTACTTTATGTGTTGCTTTCTACAAAACCATGAAACTAAAAGCCCTCCTCCTTATCTTTGACACACTCCATCTAAGAGACCACTTAAAAAGTGGGATGAAGACCGCAGCTGAGCTCTGTCCTTCTTTGGCACAGGGAGAATCTTTAAAAATCAGGATAGAACTCGATCTAGGCTTAGGCCAGAGCTTTCTTGAGATGCTGGTCCCAAGACTGCAAAATAAATCACTCTCACCTCAACAAGTTCAAGATGTTGTTGCATACACAGCTACAGATATGTTTTGAAAAGCAAAATAACCCTCTAAACTCAAGAGGACAGGTCAAAAAACAGGACCAAATCACCAGCAAGAAGAAACAAACAAACAAAAAAATCAATGCAGTCACATTTCTTAGTGCTCTGGGAGGACAAGAGCTTACTCTAAGAGAAAGCCTCAGCTGAAACTAGTAGTATCTACTCTGATATAAACAATGATGACAACAATATGATCTGCCCAGTGAAAATATCAAGAATGCTGGAGGGTCCATTTGTCAAGATAGCTATTTGTTTAGAATTATTCACTTAGGTCCTCAGTTAATAAATTCCAAGAATCTGGCTATTACATCCAGGCTACGATCTCTCAAACTGTGTTTAATTGTTGTTATAAAAGATGAAATTCTCTTCTCTCATTTTAAAGCTGAGACAGAAATCATTACAAGAAAAAGAATTTAAAAACAAAAAAACCCAAAAAACCCCACCAACCTAAAAAAAACCAACAAAGGCCACCAAAAACCTATAGCTCCTGGAACAGACAGAAGATTAACATGGTTTAATAAAATTCATGGTGGGCCTGTTATTGCTGCTGTTTTCTAGAAGAGAATAAACATATTGACTAGTGCTCCTTCACACAGAATCCCTCAACTGTCGGCATAGAGATAAGCCTGTGGCTGTAAATAAATAAATAAATGTTGATTTATCTGTGTTATAAATATACTGTCCCTCTCACGTATGAGCAATTTATAGACACAAGAAAAGCAAAATGCACAGATAGAATGGCAAGGCATGGACCGAGGCTCCATTCCAGTCCCCTCGGACTCAGGACAAATCACTGGTATTCGAGTCCCATTCATTCATCGCTACCTTCAAACGAAGCCACTGCAAACTCCATGCTCAGTGCTGTGACCTTTCTCTGCTCGTTTCCACCACGAACAAAATGGTACTTTACTTATTCTTCTTAAGAGCACATGCAGGTTTTTACCTGTGATATTCAAAGCGGTACTCCACATACAGTCTTTCTGTGTATACTCCACTTTTCAGATCCTCCTACAGAAACCCAAAATAGTTTGTCAGATGTGTATGTAAACCCTGTTTCTCTGTTAGGCCTCAAAGAGAATTTATATTCATACTATATGCATGCACCTACCCTCTGTGGGATATTGCCAGCTGAGCTAGGGTTTCTTCACCATCTAATACAAGCACATCAAAGCATCTTAGCAGCTCTGGAATGAATAACTACAGGCTTTCATGACATAATTTATACACATATCTAATGTGGTGAGCCAAAGACACCTGCAGTCCTGCGAAGCAATCCAAGTTTCAGAACTGCAGTCCTGCAAGTTCAGCCCAGCTCATGAGGCTCCACAGCAATTAACCCAATTCACCGTGCTCCCCTCCTCAATGGGACACGAGGTGGTATTAGTGAGACTGTCACGGAGCAGTGCCAAGCAGTGCCATTGCCTGTGTCACTTCCAGGCACCTGGTAAAGCCATCCAGCCACAGAGCTTTCACACCAGCTTGGTGCATGGCAGCGTTTGGGATGTATTCAACCACTACAGGAGGTTTTTGTTAGATCTGCACCTGACAGCACTCAGCATTCACCAGCATCCCCAGCATTTGGGCATCTCCACATGTCCCGGTAAGTTCACATCTACAGAATGACTTACAGTGTTAACTTGGAAATTTTTATTTTTTTAAATGTTTTGGTGTGACAGAATCACAGAATGGTTGGGGTTGGAAGGGACCTCTGAAGATCATCTTGTCCAACCCCCTGCTTGAGCAGGTACACCTAGGGCAGGGTGCACAGGACTGCGTCCAGGTGGGTTTTGAAAATTTCCAGAGAAGGAGACTCCGCAACCTCTCTGGGCAGCCTGTTCCAGTGTTCTGTCACCCTCAAAGCAAAGAAGTTTTTCCTCATGTTCAGCTGGAACTTCCTGTGTTCCAATTTGTGCCCATTGCCCTTTGCCCTGTCATTGGGCACCACTGAGAAGAGTCTGGCCCCATCCTCTTGACACCCACCCTTCAGATATTTATAAGCAGTAACAAGGTCCCACCTCAGTCTTATCTTCTCCAGGCTGAACAGACCCAGGTCTCTCAGCCTTTCCTCATAAGAGAGGTGCTCCAGGCCCCTGATCATCTTTGTGGCTCTCCGCTGGACTTGCTCCAGCAGTTCCCTGTCCTTCTTGAACCGGGGGGCCCAGAACTGGACACAGTACTCCAGATGTGGCCTCACTAGGGCTGAGTAGAGGGGGAGGATAACCTCCCTCGACCTGCTGGCCACATTCCTTTTGATGCACCCCAGGATACCATTGGCGTATGTCTGATCAAAGCATTCAAAGATAGGCTTTAGAAAGTAAATGTGTATTCATTTCTCTTTTTGCTCAAACACTCTACATTGCTCCTTATACAGGGAATATCTTCCAATTCAACAGATCATAACCTTTTCCTAATTTAAATTCCCCCATAAGCCATCCCTTGTATATGACCTGGCAAAGTGAGCTTTACCTGAATAACTGACATACAAAAAAAAGATAGAATTTGATGCAACTCAATCTAGAAATTCAGAAAGGCTGAACTGTTGTCATATCACTGTATTACAGTAAATACAGCCCTTCCACTTCTCATCCCTCTAGTCATTTCTTGGGCTCACATGAACCAAGTTGTTTAATTAGATACCAAGCTCCTGGAGGCACAGACATCTTCTGTCTGTACCTATGAAGTTTCTAGTGTGGTTTCAGGCATGGTGAAGATAGTTTCCAAAAGAGCTTTGCATAAATAATCGGAATCAAATTTTCCATTCTGTTTAAGCACCAGAGTAACTCACAAGATCCTTAAAAGATTTCAGTAGGATGGGCATACATAGTCTTCCCTTGGACATCGGCATTCAAAGGAAACTGAAAAGCAGGCCCTTAGCACATGAACAATGATATATAATATTTAGTGGGACTATCTGCGGGGTATCTGCAAAATAGCTGGGAGAACAGGACACTTAGGTGGTAAGATCATATAAATAATTGTACTTCTCAGATGGAATCATTTCGTGACTGTGAGCAAAGCCATTAACCATCAAAATTGGGGTTTTTTGAGAAGGCAATCTTGGTCAAAGTCTCATCTCCTCTACAGACAAAAAAAGAAAAAAGTTATCCTCAATGATTATGTCCTCAGACAGAAGCTTGTTAAGCCAAGCCAACTGTGTGTCACTGCATTGCTTACATACCTCATGGAAACTGCAGCTCAAGGGCTTCCCGCTCTCCTTCCAAACTCTGGGCTAGACTACATCTTTACAACAACTGGATCTCCCTTCTACTTTTAGCCAGGTCACAAGTCTTACAGGCTCTAGCTATAGTCTGCTTCAAGGAAACGTGAGTAGGAGGCTCTTGAGCTACTATTCCCATACAGCATTTATACCTGGGACACAGTTATATCTAATCATGCTTCCACCTCCAAAGAAACAAAACCAAAAAGTGTCCTTTGTGGAGGCTTTGTGAAAAGTGCTATTCACCACCTCTTCCCTTCCCATTCCGAGATGGAAATGATTGCTGATAAGCCTATGTCCTACAAAATGGGCATTGCTCTTTTCTGTAACTCATGGCTAATGATTACTAGGTTCAGTTTTAAAGAAAATGTTGAAGAAAGCTGCTCTAGATGAGGACTTAGCTGTTGAAAATGTTGGACTTTTGGAGAAGTCCCCTTTTAAATTAGTGAAACTCTATCGAAGGACTTCTTCAGCTACTAGGGGGAAAACAGTATGATGAAACATTCAGTTTGACTCATATCTCTATCTGAACAAGTAAAGGTGTCCCAATGCATTCTGACTTTACTTACATAAGGCATGAGAATGACAAGCCAAAGAACTAGCTAGCTGGTTTTCTCTCCAAACTTCATCCGCAAACACTTTATTTAAGCTCTACCATTCAACTAGTTCTGTGCTCCATACAGTGTAAACCAGACTTGGAGAATACTGCAGAAAGTCAATACATCATCTTTATACCTGTTGACACGGTAAGCTTTAATCTTTAGGTCTGCCTTAGGCTAGGATCAGAAAGAAGAGAGCAAAGCCAGAGCCTTAGTTTTACTGGGCTGTTTTGATTCAAGTTATAGGGATACACTGATCCACGCTACTAGTCACATCTTTCCATCTGTCTGCAGTGCCAGTTGGACAGAAATGAGAAAAAAATTATCTTTTAACTTTTTGTCCAAGTACCATTAAAACCCCTCACTTGAAAAAATCCTTAGAATAAAAATCAAATGTAAGATAAAACACAACAACAGCTTAAGCTGGATTACCACAGAAAAACAAGAATATGCTCTTCAGGTAAAGTGCTGACCACCTACTCAAGTTTGTAAGTGCACATTCTCTGTGTATTTAAAACACATGTTAAGGACTCAAGAGTTCTTCAACAGAAATCCCAATTGCTATCTGCCTACAGTCCCTTTGTGTCACAAAATGTACATGCATACATTGCTTTGCAGACTCCCTATGAACAATTTGTGTCAAGCGTCTGAGACTCCAGCTATAATATCTAGTTAAAGTGATAACTACAGTTATGGTCCTGGTGCTTCTCAAAGTGAGTTCCAAAGCCCTTTTTTCCTGATGTTATTTACAATGTCCTTGTTGTACATTAGTTCAGATTGTCAGATAAAATTTCCCCATTCAACAAATGGTCTTACACCAGCATCTTTCCATCAAAGTTTTCACAGCAAGTGGGTGGAAGACAAAGTGAAATGAATCTAGATAATGAAAATTAATTGAAACCCACCCAACACAGAAACAACTGTACTTCTTTGCCTCAGTCTTTAATAGTCAGACCAGTTATCCCCAGGGTATTCAGCCCCCTGAGGTGGAAGACAGGGACCGTGAGCAGAAGAAACCCCCCACAGTCCGGGAGGAAGCGGTCAGCGACCTGCTGCGCCACCTGGACGCTCACAAGTCTATGGGGCCGGATGGGATCCACCCGAGAGTGCTGAGGGAGCTGGCGGAGGAGCTTG
>WAAD01015220.1:136435-153729 GCA_013389945.1 Fregata magnificens
AAAAAAAAAAAAAAAAAAAAAAAGGAAAAAATTTTTTTAAAAAAGCCCACCTACAACAATACAGCTTTGAGTTCAGCTGCCAAAGCACTGCCAGTGACTCCAGCCAGGGTCCGGAAGAGCTTGCATCTACCTGAGTCCTCATGTTCAGATCAGACAAACATGTTTAGTTGAAAGACTATTCCTTTGAAAACAGAAGCCCACAACCAAGTTGAAAGGGCTTTGGAGAACAAAATTCATTTGAAGGTCCACCAAAGGCAACAGGTTAACATTAAACATTTTTTTTAAAAATCAAGCAACAATAGAGGACATAAAAGTGAACATGAAGGATGTCCAGAAAGGATCTCAGAGATGGGGAAAGTAACATCCTGAGAACAGGGAATTCAGGTTGCCAACTTTACAGAAGACCCTTCTGCTGGCTGAATAGCTGTCACCAAGGAAGAGAAAAGAAGGGGCAGCAGGGAAAACATCCAAGAATGGAGTATACTATCTGCGCCCAGGGGATCCAACCTACCTGCACAGACCTGTCTGTCTCCACGAGACTTGTTCGCTCTCCTTGTCATGGGACAACACAGCAGGGGAAGAAAATATCATGCTGTACTAAAATTTTAAACTGTACCTGCTGGGCTGGAAGTCCTGATGATATAGTGCACGTTTGACAACAATGTCTGAACCCACACTGCTTCTTGGAGCTGTTGATAAGCTCCTATCCAGTATATTAAAGCATCACCAGCCTATTGTAATGTCAGCTTTATTTTAAGCAGAGCTTTAGAGAGGTGGTAAAAAGAGACATGAGATTGCAGTCAACAGAAAGGCAGACTGAATGGAGACCCTCAGACAGGCAAGATGAATACACAGTTGTAAAAACTATCAAGACATTAAATAGCAATGATCTAGGATCATTCCGTATGCATTTAACTCATTTCTGATGAGAGTAGGCTGGGAAAACAAATACACCATTTACTTACCTATACAAAAGTGCTTAGTAAAGACATGATGAATATAGCTATCTTAGCAGAGACACTTACGACTCTATTGCATTAATATGCCTGGAAAGTCATTGACTAAATGCAGTTGGTATAGAATATATCTTCCCATAACATTTTCACTTCCTTACTTGATCAAAAAAAGAAGAAAAGGAGAAAGGGGTGGTTATAGAGAAAGAAAAAAGGAAACAGGCTTTATACGGTATTCAATCTATAGAGGAGGGAAGAGGTAAATTCTTGTTTCCTTTCTGGCACTGTTTTATTGTAGGACAAAAATTCAATACAAACATCAAGATCTCTCACTGAAATGGGTCAACACTGTCCATGAGAACTGCTAAGTCAGAAAGAAGAGATGACAGAGTGTAAAGAGAGATTAAAGCAGGGGTCCAATTCGAGTTAAACAATAATTTTCTTACCTGGACAGGATCAAAAGGATGACCTCACTGTATGATGACATCTTACTGTACTGGATGATAAAAATTGTACACTTGCACGTCTTGGAGGGAAGAGATTCACATGTTGCTATACCTTCTTCAGTTATGGTCACCTAAAATACAGAAACCAGCATCTCAAAAACTATGACTGGATTTCAATGAAGAAAAGATCTTAAGAGCACGCAGCAAGGCGTGGCTTCTCCCTCAAATTTAGTCTTTCTAACCAGCTGTTAACTCTTGTTTGGTTCACAGAAGCTATTATGACTGACATGCTTGTACAAACATGCATTAGTATAAAATTTTAACTGGAATAAAACACCTCATGATATTTCTGGTACATCCGAGCTCTGACACAGAATTAGTATATCAATACGAGTCACTCTTATTCCTCAGAATTCAGTGCAAACCATGAAATTCAGAGTGACTTTTTAATACATAAATACTAATAAGTGAAGCATATTTGTTCAGTGTTGTCTGTAGCACTGTTTGGGCTTCACACATCCAGAGCAAATTGTTCAACTGGTAACAGCCTTTCTTGGAAGGTAGTATGAGATCTCAGAAAAGCACTAAGCTAGATTCATGAGCTTTGAATAAGACATTTGTAGCAGTGACTTCAGTAGAACTACACATACCCTAAAATTTTACATATGTTAATTACGTTATGAACTGGAGACTATACACAGTATTCTCCAATATGCTGTTTTACAAATCATCCTTTCAAAATACTAAGCATTCCCAATATATTTAGACTTTGTCCTGCTGTTTCCACTAGAGAGGCTAACTCTGTCAAAAGTTTCAGCCTGATGCACTCCTTGCTCAAACAGCACTCCCACCAAAGACAACAACAAAGCTCTATTGGACAAAGGCTTCATAATATATAAGTACAGCATGTGCTATAGTTAAAACTGTATCAGTGGTGTTTTGCCATGTATACTTTTTTGCTTTCATCTGTTATTATCACACCACTGCTACCCAACTGAATGGACAGCGTGTATTCAAGTAGGGTTTGCTATGGATGAATATGCTCCTGAATATGCAGCGTGTGCTCTTTTACTGCTGGGTCCTTTATTAAACTACCTGAATATTAGTGGCCCGAAATTGATATGATTAAGGTTTAATGAACTACTGATTAGCACTAATGAACACAACTGAACACACATTTTATTAAATGATTTGTCTCTTTTGAAACGAAAGTAATGTTGGGCCCATTAATAAAAATTATTTGGGTCATTTCTGAGCAACTGTTGCACTCCTTGGAGGAAAAGGAGAGAAATCAGTCAGTCTGCCATCTGATTAGTGTTTCAGCAGTTCTAACACATCAATAGTCAGGGTTCACAGGCTGTATTTTCTAGGCTTAGTAAGGTCAGAGGAAAAAAAAAAAGTTTCTATGAGTGCCTTTTGACAGGAGAGAGATGTCCTTATGATCTGGCAGGATCTGAAATTATACAGCATACAAGAAAGGGGAGGACTTTGTCCCCTAGTTCTAAGTAATACAATACCTGTGACTGGGAGAAGAACAGCATGCACACACACAGAAAAAAGAAACGACAAAAAAAAAAAAAAAAGAAAAGAAAAAGAAAAAAAATCCCCCATCACCACACACAACCAAACATGATTGGAAAGATATTATTTCATATTATTGCATATTTTCTATATCATCTTCTAGTTCAAAGCGTTTTGGAAGCCACGTGTACCAACATCTATCCATCTACCACAATATACTGCACTAGTTTACATACAGTCTGAAAGGTTAAAGATGGAAATGGTATCCAACACACTTCACAGAAAGACTGAGGAATTGTTACTGAACAACTGTTCCCATTATGTGAGGGTAAGATGGAGTTAGTTGTCTTACAGTAGAAAGTCATAAAACATCCATAAATACTCTTGGATCTATGATGACAAGTGAGGAGAACATCACTTTTGGCTTCTATTGTAGAACCCTATGTCCCACAGTATCCAAAAATGACATGTTGGGTTATTAAGATATCATTCCAATTAACAAGCAAGATTGCTACCAAATAGTTGCCCACTTTCCTACGTTAACTCAGTTGTCTCCAGGGGGATTTCTTTCCAATTATTCAATCAGATATGAAGGAGGAAGGAGTGACAAGAACACAGCCGAGGGCAGTGTTTTTCAGAGACTGCATTTGCTAACAGGTAACATAAATAGACACTGCACCTCCAAGTACTGAAAAATTTACTAGTTTTCTTTCCATTATCATAAACACTAATGTTTGCCATTCCAGCAGCACAGCAACCCTGAAGTAAAATAAGTACATTTCCACATGAGTCCCCTATCTCCAATATGCATTATATTTAAGGCCCTGATGATACTGAGGAACCTGAAGGAAACCAGTTACATATTGCATTGGCATAGTTTTAAAAAAAAAAAAAAAAAAAAAAAAAAAAAAAAAAATCAACAGGCAGCTGTTGACCTAACGGAGTTTTCTCTAGTGCAGGCTCATTATAGTTTTGAAATCATATATCCCTTTGTTAAATCAAGTCCTACTACTGTCAAAAGAAAACCCAAGAACGTAGCTAGGGATTCAAACAGAGTATTATAACATAAACTCTCCGTCTGTAAACAGCCAGACCCAATATCGCTCACATATTAGCTGGAATGATTAATGTAGAAAAACAGCAACACAAATAGAAAGACTAATGAAACCTTTACAAGATTATTTTCATGTAATTAAGTGTAACGGGCTAAATTCTGCTTCAGATTGTTCCGAAGTGAAACCAGAAGAATCTATATGCATTTCAATAGATCTACTCTGCATCAGGAAGAGGGAAGCTGCTGGCAGAATTTGACCTATTGCCAATAATACCCGCTTAGCCAAATAGCTATTTTTCTCTACCATGTAACTAATTGAATGAATCCACAAATTCTCAAAATATCTTTCTGAGAAACTTTGAAAGGTCTAACGCATGATGTAAGAGGAAAAGACAGTGCACACAGAAGTGGAAGGATGAGCAGTTGCAACAGGCCTAACCCAAAGCCTTGGGAAGTCACAGGGAATCTCCCTAAGGATTTTAGTCTTTGAGATATTTTTTACTGATGAAGGGAGGATGTTGATGGTCACCTTTCCTACTCTATGGATAAACTCCAAGGGAAGATATTGTCCCTTTTGCTATTGATTGTTTACAGGGCTGAAGAGGCACAGGGAGACTGTGTAGAGAGCTTCCCTTTGGACAAAACTGGGGAAGGCCACCCAAGGCCTCTGCACAAGAGCTACTGAAATGGTCAGGCAGCTACAACAGGAGCTGGAAAGACCTTACAACTGCTGGCAATGGGCATTGCTGCCACTTTCAAAAGGTTTAGTGCAGGTTTCAGCATGTACCAGTGATGAAGGTGGGGCTTCAGAGGGCACAAGCTCCCTACAGAAACTCCTGTGATCTCCTGAGCGTTGCCTCTTCATTAACGGCTCCTCTGTTTCCAAGAGACACTTTGTCCTCACTTAATAAGTAGAGAGTTTCTTCAATACCAACATGTACAATTTATGTTTGTTATCTTCTCACCTGCTTAAGTATAAAATCTTTCTAATTGTTTACAAAGAAAACATTCACTTTCATTTGTGGATTAAGACATCACTACTTTAAAGAGTATTAAACCAAATTCAAACCTCAGTTATAGAAGCCAGCTTTAATGAAAAAGCAAAAAATAAAATTAATACATGCTTTCAACTTGCAGAACTGTAACTCAGGGTAGAATATTGGGGGGGGATTGTTCTTATTAATTAGGGTCTTCAGCAAGACCACCATTGCTAAAAATCACCTAGAATACCTAAATTGATAAGTGGGCTGCTGTGAAATTTAACCTAAGAAAATTAACCAAGATGTCATATAAACGTATGTGATGCAAGCATTGTTTATGGAAATAAGGTCCATAGTAGCTACATACTGTAGACAAAAAGTAACAGAAAGAAAGAAAGAAACAGACATTATAAAATACTAGCATGAGGGCAAGCATTTAGTATGTGATAAATCAGACTTTCTAGGGCATAAAACAACCACTAGCTGCTTAGGACCCTCTGTGAGACAGTTTTTCTATAATAAACACTTTTTAAAGTCTGGCACTGTGTATTACCAGTGCTTCTGATGGGCTCCTACTTTAATCCACAGCTAAAATTGTTTCTAAGACCATGGTCATATTTAAGTTATAAATGAATATAACCCCAAACTAAGAAAAATCTGTAATAACACACCAAGATGTTTTAGTCAGTCTTGTCCCTGAGAAAACTGTGTTAAAAGACAGAATAGTCACTTTTAGGGCTTATAACACAAAAGGGAGTGGCACGATTTATGCACATGAAACCACTGCTTTTATTAGTAAGTGACTTAATCATATTTCCTTTTAATAAAAACATGGAACTGGCTTGCTATAAACTTTAGGAGATGCATGTTATTGGACAGGAACAGTGAGTCTATATTTCTCTGCAATGAAAAAAATTCAAATGACTGTTTAGAAAATACTCCCTTGAACTTGTAATAAGTATTAAGCATCAGCAAATCTATTTCTATTTAATTACAAGTAAATTAGAGGTTGTTGTAAACATTAAGAATCTGCTTCGTTTTTAAGAAAGGCTTCTCAGGGGTTGGCAAACAGCAAAGACAAAATCAAGGGCTTAGGAATAAGGAATTGCAAAAAATAATTACATCTTCATTTTTGAGGACAAAAAATAAATTCTGGATTATCTCAGCATCTTATAAAGAGATAAAACATTAAAGTTATGTACCTAAAACCATATATTATTCATGAACTGTAAAACACGCATCCTTAACTAGTTATTCCACCCCAGAATGTAATTAAACCCAATGGCTCTTCTTTCAGGGCATGTAAGAATAATAAATGAGACCGTTAAATAAAGAATTGAATTAAAGCTCCTGGTAAATTTATTTGACAAGAATTTCCATTATGAGGAAAAAGAAAAAAAAAAAAAAAAGAAAAGAAATATTTTCAGTTGCTTGCACAACTACAACTTCAGGAGTAGCTGGTCCTAGAAAAGATATGGCTAAATTTAACAGAAGTATATTCATTTTATCTAGGCAAGTCACCTCTCCTATTTAAACTTCCTTACCTATGTCAGATGATTGACAGCTGGATACCATTCAAGACACCTGTGTTTGGTCTGAGTGGCAGCCTGAAAGTCTCAGGGGACTTTTGTGAGCTTGTACCACGGGCAACGGGTCAAAATATTTACTTCAGACAACAACCATGAAACTTCATTTGTTGCTGTTATTTTCTTTCTAATTAAAGACTCATTTCAAAGCAGAGTGGAAATAATGTGTCTGCTGTGGTTAATATTTAATCAGTAGTCTAGCGTGCCAACTATGTATCCTTTGTAATAGCCCAGGGTCAGTGCCCTGTATCCCACTGGGATGCCATATGGCTATGTCCAGAAGATTGGAAGCCACAAACGACCCATCATGGGTTGAGTGATAGTATGAATCAATGAGGATACTAATTATTGGGTTTGAAGAGCTGACTCATCCGCTGTGGGAGTGAACATTATCTTAACAACCTTGAGTGTTTCACATCATACTATGAGATGTGCTATAATCAAAAAAATAAAGCAAATCAGATTAAAATTAACCAAGTTTTTCTAGCCATTTACTGTTAGATAATTTAAATACGATTTACCTGTATATAACACAAGCATGATGCTTGTATTGGTTCTCCAGTCCAAGGATAATATCATAAATAAATTCTGGTTTGGATCTATCTAGAATCCAGACCCCCAAATGTCCATATGCGAACTCCATCCTTTCTGATGCAGTTACAAGAAGGGCATTATTTCAAATCCATTTCTGCAAATGGAACATTTCTCTTAGATTTCACAAGGACCTCGACTAGATTTTGAAATACAGAAATTGGGAAAGCACTTAAGCGTACATTCAACCCTCAGTGAGAATACACGTGTCTATAATAAGGCATTTCCTGCACTACTATCAAGCCTGGATTTGCCAGCAAACCTAGAAGTCTATCCATAAGCTGCACTCTAGAGAGCATAGCATCCCCCTCTGCTGTGCTATTCCAGAAGCTCAGTACATTTTCCCAGTATGTTAGAACTCCTGATAAAAGAAAACCTCATTACTGTTTCTGATTCATTACTGATATCTCAGAAAGTAAGTTGCTCTGAAAAACAGACTGCACTCTAGAGAGTGCAGGATCCCACCTTTTGCAGCAGGGTGTTAGGCAGATAGGATACCATCAAATATATCAAAGACCTTTGTGGAAGAGGAAGTTGTAAATAAAACTGATTTAAGCAAGTCACAGTCGTGAACAACTGCTCATCTTCCATGCTTAGTTTCAAGTCAACACTTAATTATTTAGCCAAAGTGAAGCTGGAGACAGTTGCTGCTCCTGAAGTCAATTGCATGACACACGTTTAAGGTTTGAAGACCACACACAAAATTCAGACTCAAAGAGCACCTCGCAGGCAGATCTTTCCTTTACAGAGACTGAATTTTCTTTTTTCCCCGTTAGTAGTAGGGTAGTTTGTCTACTGCACAAAGATGACTCAACTCAGCATGCAATGTCCGGCAGAAAAGAGTTAGTATAGCTTTAAATTTTATCTCCCTCTACTGCAGAACAGCTTACCATTAAGCCTGTGTTGTATCTACTTCCTAAAATACAGATCAGGCTTTAGGCTCACCCAGCGAGCGTGGGGCAAAACGAACGCTGGCATAAAACGCTCTCCAGCGGAAACCTGGTAGTGACAGGGTCTCCACCGGCATACTCTGGTGAATTGCAGAGGTACCTCGGGAGGCAGACGCGGGCTTGGTCTCGCTCTTAACTCCCGGCTTGGTACTGAGCAAAATGCACCATCCTCTGCAGGCGGGCCCCAGGCCTCGCTGCTGCGGGCCAGAGGGACCCTCACCCCCGCCCCGCTCGCAAGGGCAGGGCCAGCAGCAGGTCGTCTGCGGAGCGGACCCACCAGCTCTGCCTCACCTCCTCCTCCGCCTTTGCCCGGCTCCTGAGGAAACCTGATACGTGACCCGGGACAACCCAGTGCGGGTCTTTAGTCCCCTCTAGTGGCTAAACTGCTTACACTGCTCTGAGCTGCTGCCACTGCCTCCCAGTTAACTCCTGCCCGGCCCTTCAGCTAGAGGCTCACACCTTTAACCCCTACGCAATGCACTCCTACGGACGAGCCGCCCAGCGAGGATTACTCTGTTAGGAGCTGGCTCATGCTGTGCCAACAAAGCCTCTCCACTCGCACCAGCCACCGAGTGCGGCTGGAAAAAGATGCAGCCTCAGAGGCTTGGATGACGCTTAATCTAAGCAATCTACCTCCTGAAAAACCATTTGCTACCCATGGATAAACGATATTACAGAATTAGAAAGCAAGCGGCATAATTACCAAGAAGTGAGGAAGTATTCCAAGACCTACACATTTCTCCAGCCGTCTAGCGCTGCTGGTCTGAATTCCTTCAGGAAACTTATCAAATTGGGAAGGATTCTGCATAGGATAAGGCATTTTTTCCAGTAAAAAAAGATACCTCCTTCTCTCGCTTTGCTTTCAGCCACTAGAGACTTCAGTTCTGCAGCTGGATCCAGGCCAAACTATTAGCCTCTGTGAAAAGTGGCACCGATTTCATTGAGACTCCACATTGGAGTAAGTAGCATGGACTAATCTTGGGGCTTTCATCACTGGAAGTCACGAAGCAAATGGGCTTTCTACTCATGAGGCCCAGCTCTGGGAGTTGGGAAGCTGTACAAGAACCTCAGACTTCTACTCCTGACCCAGCAAACCACAGAGAAAACCCTGAAAACAAAACTCCTAGAGACTAAAGAAATGGAAACAAATAAAAAGAAGCAGTGTTGTTCTTAGGAAAATAAACAAACAAGCTGACATTGAATTTTGGTTTCTGTCACTTTTGTTGTTGATAGTTTAAAGAGCTGTAGCTGATGATCAGAATCGGCAAGACTGGGTATAGGGTCAGTTTGATGGTCAGCATCAACATTACTGCAGTCTGAACCAGTGAAATCACTGGCAGAGAAAAAGTAGCAGAAGTATTTAATTTTTAGTTAGATATATAGGCATTCTCAAACTTTTCTCAAATAGACTTTTTTTTAACTAGCGAGTAAATGTAAGAATACAGCATGTACATATTCTCTTTCTATGTTTTTCATGCCTTGTCACCAATGTTCTATCTACAAAAAGAGAAATTAAAACACTGGGGAGGTCATCCTCCAAGAGCACACATAGCTCTCACTGAGCCCTAGGTAAACAAACAGATTAGTTACAGAGGAAGGTGGGCAATCTACAGCATCCCAGGCACTTCCGTCTCCAACCAGGCTGAAGATTATGTGTCTGCGCAGAGTAATACAGCACAGCAGTTTCCAAGTGGCCTTGTAGTTCTTCACTGCTCTCTGCATTTGGTGGGCATTTTTTCATTTTACACATTGTTCAGAACTTGCTGCAGTGATTTCAGAAGTTATATAACTGTGTCAGATGCTTATATGAAGGACAGTGTTTCTCTGGCTTTATTTTTCCGGAAATCCTTCTGGCATTGCTTTTCACAGAAACACTAGTACAGAAATAGCTGCAGGGAAGCGGTGGAACTCTGCCTCTTTAGGCACAGTAAAGATAATCTTTTAACTAGCAGACTGTTATTAGTTTATTCCTATATTGCTACATGATATGTTGCTCTGCTGATTCTATCAGATGATGTTAGGTACTGATTTTTACCTATCTAAACTTCAAAAAAAGCAAAGACAACTTATTTGTCTGTTATATTTTAATGACATTTCATTTCCCCAGCACCCTGTTCAGCGTTAATAGTCCATATAAAAGCTCATTCTCATTATTAAAGCATAAAAGAAGAGGGAAAAAGACACAGAAGGGAAAGATTGCAGCATGGTCATTGCTCTGAGTCCCATTTCCTAGATTTACCAGGTGTTTGACCAAGCTGAATTTGATCAGCATGTTATGTTACTGAAGGTCTGCAGAGAGAAATTATTATCTCAAAGCACATTGCAAACATTGAGTGAATCCTACAGAAAGACACCCCTGTGAAGAAAGAAGGATGATTCCTTATTTAATCAATGAGGGAAAAAATGAAGCACAGAAAGGTTAAGTGACTCATCAAGGTCACACAGAAGAGGTTGATTCTGCTCACATTAAAACTTGCCTTAATGTTAACAGAAGTGAGATTAGACCAAATTCAGAAACAGAGTTGGCATCAAACCCAGATTGTGGATTAGCAGCACTGACCTTTCCACCATGAAGGCACCCTTCTTTCCAAAACAAGAATTACTCTTGTCTGCTTTTCTATCCAGATATGAATACCTCTATGTGAGATACCCAGGTGATGTCATCCTGCATCCTCCATATACACACATAGACTGTGTTAGGCAATGAAATACTTACGCCAGAGCAACATGAGCTTGTATAAAACTAGACAATTTATACTGTTGTTATTATTTGCCCAAACAATAAAATAATGCTTCAGAGGAAGCAAAATTATTTCTTCAACTCTGGTAAATAGTGCTCTGTAAAGTAGGGAGAAGGGCTAGAGTATAAAATAGGAAAACAGAGAACTGTTTGGCAATGGCAGTCTTTCAATCAGATCTTGTCACGGAAACTAAATTTGCATTTCAATACAATATTTTTGTCAAAGAAAAAGGTGGGTTTTGTTTAAATATATAAAGTGAATCACAATAGTTCATTTTATACTGAATGAAACACTCCAAATGACCTTTATATTTGTTCAGTCTGATTTGCTAAAATGTTTCTGTTCTGAACCAAATTCTCACCTCTTCCTTTGATTTTACAGTTTGGCTGGTGAACTGAAAAAAATCCATTCATCACCTAATTTTATCGTGATTTTACAGATGAGGAACTGAAGCCCAGAGAAATCATGTGAATTCTTCAAGCCAGCACAGAAAGTCTGTGGCAGAGCAAGAAATCGGATCAATCCTGCCAGACCTGTGCTAACACCATCATGCTTAGATCATCCTTTTTGTCTGTGCCAGCATGTCTGCAGCATTTTGTTTAGCTGCAACAGATGAGTCAAACACATGAACTAAACTGAAATGGGCAGAACGATGTGATCAAAATAAGTTGCTTTTCCTCTGACAGCATCCGTTAGATTTAGGAAGAGAGGATGGAAAAAGAAGAATCATAGCAATGGCTCTCTGCTCTATACAAGAAGATTGTCTGGTTCTGCCAGACACCCAAGGTACCCATGATAAGAAACATCCCACTGCTCTTGCAGCATGCATCTGCCAAAGTAAGTTGGTTCATGCCCAGATGGCATGGGATAGCGCACACCCCAACTGTATAAAGCCATGTATCCATCCTGAGTAGGTTCAGCTCCTTGAGCAAGAAGCACTCCCAAAGATGTTCAGGTATCCAGATTGACAAGATCAGATTGGAACAGCTACTCCTCTGCTAACTTTCTCTCTGTTACAACTATTGCTGTTATTTCTGCATCACTTTCTACAACAGTCAGGTTGTTTCAGTTTCTCTTGCTGCTTGAAAAAGAAAAGCTCTTAGGGATTTCTTTGCACTGGGACATGCCACTGCTGCTCCTTGCACCATTTCAATCTAGTTAAGTTACTCGAGATTTCCTACATGCCGTGTTTGTTTCAATGAAGACAGTTATGAAACATAAAAGAAGGAACATCAGAGTCTACTGAAGCAACCTGAGAGCTGGCTGCTCTAGTGACACTGCTTGAAAAGATGGCAATGAAAAACAAATTTACCTCAAATTCCCTAGCTATACAGATAACGCTTAAGCATATTACAAAGCATTATGTGAACTACTGCTCCCCTTCCAGTCCTGTTTTCAGCAAACATTTAATTTGCAGAGCTATAGCTCTGGATAATGTGTTATTATGTTGGTTGTTCTTATTTAGGAATAGATCCAAATCACAGCATTTGGAGTCAGCATCAGCATACCCTGAAAAACTGGGTGTGCTTGTATGAAGAATGTTTTAGATCAACATTTTTTCAAGTTCCCTTATCCTCTCCTATATTTTAACCATGAAGGGAATCTTTTACCTGCTTCAGGCTTCAAAAGTGCTTGGACCTCAGAATAGGAATTTAAGGCTCAGCAAGGGACCTTGGGCAGCGCCAAAAGTCTGCACTCTCAAAAATCATGGTGATCTCCTGCAGCATGATTGTTTGCAGCACAGTGTTGTCAAGTGGCTGGGCATCTAAAAGGGAATCATAAACTCCCACTTGGGCACAGCAGCATTTACTCTTTTTCACCACACATGCAGCATCAGAAAGCTTTTATCCACATGCAGGCCACCTCCCTCACACTCACTCACAAAGACAAGTTCCTCCGCCATGAGCAATATGTGCTCGGCAAGGCAGCCCCTGAAGGGTTGGAATTAGCTTAAGTGGAGTTAATGAATATTCATCAAGGAGGATAAGCAGGGAAGAAATAAAAAAATAAAATGTGAGAAGGGCAAGAAAGCAAACAAAGGGAAAGGAGTGAGAAAGTTACCATACCTGCACTGCAGGAAGGTGTTCCTGCCCCACGGTGTGTTATTTCAGGGTGGTGCAATGCAAAGGGGTCAGGCCAGAGTTGGAGAGAAGGGGACTCCAGTGTGGGAAGGAAAGACAGCGCCCAGGTCAGGCTGGAAAGGCAGAGTGTCTTGAAGACTTCGGCAGAAGGAAATACCTGAAGCAGAAGTGTTAACTTCAGCAACCAACTGTCAGCTCCTCACAAGTGATGACAGGATAAGGAAAAAAAAAAAAAAAAAAGGAGGGCAGTATTAAAAAGCAATGTATCCATTTTGATAACTGATTTTTCACCCCTCTGGAAATACTAAAATCTATATCTTCAGTTTCTCCTCTTCTCTAAGGACATGATACAGAAAGCAGGCTGCAACAGATGAATCAAAGACAAGAACTGAGATTTACGGGCTCTTCTTATGCATCTTTTTTGGGTACATAACTATGACAAAAAAACCCTACAGTGGAAAACCACTATAGTTATCTCCTAGAATTAAAAAAAAAAAAAAAAAGTAGTGTTTTTCTTTTGTTTAAGAAAAACACCATATTGGTCTAAGATTCAAGTATCACCTTTTGATCTGATCATTAGCATTACTACTGCTTTATCAGGCAACTTTCTTAACAAAAGAAAGGAGAGACATTATTACATTCACCATACTTCTTAAGCAGAGTCCAAACTATCATACCCTGGTCTTAAGATGAAGGAAGGGTGCCTGCTATCTCGTCCATTTCCCTGGTTCCAAAGACGGTATTTCTCCTTTTGCAGCTGGGTTGGTTTTCCTGACCATACAGAGAGTTGCCAGCTGGTTGAAGGTATTCTAATGGCTTCATGATAGAGAGACGTCAGCAGTTGCCTAGCAGAATATAAAGGACACCCAACCCTGCAAATCCACCTGCAAATTATTAGCTTTTTGCATGAGTAAATCCGTTGAAATAAGTTCATGAGTAGCCCCATTATAGTGTTCATAGAACTGAAGCATAAGCTAGGAAACATTAAGTCAAGTGCACCTTTGGATTAGTTGTCTGTATAGGCAAGCAAAAAATATCTGCAAAACGAGTCCAAATGTCTCTATTACTAACATTAGCAAGACAAAAACCACTGAAATAGCCAACTGCAGCTTCTGAATACAGAAACTTTAGTATTGAAAGGAAAGAAGGTGTGACCATAACAACATCACTAATCTGATCAGTAAGAAATAAAGTGGTTGTTACAAATACAGCCTTAAAAGTTACCAGAAATCTACTGACCTACCATTCATTACACATTTTTACTCCTCACTGAACCTGTTCATGCCATTCAGTGCAAAAGGGCAATAGACAGCATACTGAGAAGCACAGACAACACAAAGGAACTTAGTGTGATGGAGAAGAGGGGAATTCAGGTGGGAACAGGGGAATCTAGTTCCAGAGTCTGATCATCAAACTTTATTATTTGAAAATCTTGCATATATATTCTCTATATAACATGCTATATGCAGATAGAGTGTAGCTTTAAATTAGATCAAGCCTCCAAAGGCCTCCTGAAAATATAGGAAAATGCAGTTTTTCAGGTGCCAGCAAAACATTATTTATGGCCCCATAAGAGTTGTAACAACTTAATTACAGACACAAACAATATTTCCTATAGAAACCAGCTTGCACACAGGACAGATACACTAAAGGACCAGAGCTAAAGCTGAATGGGTAACTTCTAGGTCAGACACTTCTAGTGCTTGATTTTGCAGCCTAAATAACATTCTTCAGATGTAAGCGATTTTATATGATAATCAGTGATGTAGGAATTACTATCATTATTGCTTTCAGTATGTTGCTTCAGCAGAGTTTTTCAGAACTCAACCTCTGAAGATGAAGTGTAGTTTTTGTTTTGTAGTTTCTTTCATGCAAACAATGTCCCAAAAATGTCAGAGTTAACTGAACTGTCACAGAGTCAACTGAGCTGTAGAAATATAACAAAGGGAAAGAGAAATAAGGAGGCATAGGCAATGGAGGAAAAAAACCAACCCCTAACTATTTTCACTTGAGTTAGAAAGGAGATAAAAAGACCACGCAGTGACAGTGGGGAATATTCTATCAACCTCTTTAAATAATTGTGTTTTACTAGGTATTGAGCCCTAATACTGTAAGATAATGACATGTAAGTGGGACCATAATAGCCTAGGGAGACACAAGTGGGTAAAAAATGGGAAAACAGGAATCCTGACAGTGCAGTGCTGAGCCACTCTACTGGAATCTGCTGGGCTCCAGACAATACAACTATATCAGTACCTGATCTTTTAAGCCCACTTTGTTATTTCACACATACAGAGCCCTATTACTATCATAGTATTAATATATTGCCTCTTTACAACCTTGTGTTCACAGCTGTGGAGTAGCATTAAAAAAAGCACAAGCAAAAACATAAGACAGGGCAAGTTACCAACAAGTCAAATAAAAAGCTCTCCCACCCCCCAGTACTTCTTATTTAAAAAAAAAAAAAAAAAAAAAAAAAAGAAGAAGAAAAATCAATACAAGCCACCACCGGGGTTTTGGAGGAAGACCTAGCACATACTCTTTTAGAAATACAAGTGCTAGGATAAAGAGCTTACATGAAATGCATGTACATATACAAAGGATAACACTCAAAAATATAATACAAACTGCTGTTTGAGAGATACCAGACCATGACTCTTCACTTCTGCAGAAACATAAAAGAAATATGCAAGGGGAAGCATAATCCCTGTCAAGTATCCTCACCAGCTCCCGCAGATAAGAGTTGCAAACAGACTTGCAAAACAGCCATTGGTTGAACCTTCCACATTTAAAGGGACTGCTCCAGAGAGACGTCCCAGGCAAAGGTCTTCCAAGATGGTATGATAGTCCCTGGGATAAATTCAGGTTGTATCTTCCCAAGGGGAAATTACCTTGTTATTCTGGACAGAGTTTTTCATCAAAAAATGAGAAAATGCGAATATCAGCCATGGTCTTTAAAATCCTTGCATATGTATCGTCAATCACCATCAAACCCATTGAAATTGTCTCACTGGACCACGTGCAAGGGTTTCTAAAATTCAAGTTGCCGACTAGACACAGCAGTTATTAGAGAAGCAAAAGTATCTGTGCGTAGTTAAAACTGAATATGTTTTTGTGCTTGCTTGAGCAACAACCTGGAATGTGATGTGATTGGAACAGCTTAGGATATGAAATATGTATTTCTTTAGATACATTTTGATAGGATGTATACTGGTACGTCAGTGGCTCGTAAGCAGAAAGTGAGGGTGAGAATTTTACAATTTTTTTTCCACAGTTTCCTCATATTCCCAAGGTAGAGGTGAGGAGAGGATTTGGTTCTGAGGAATCAGAAATACTTCATGTTAAAAAAGAAAACAAGACAGACATGCACATTTTTAAAAATGCTTTATCAGCTTCCTGACTGAATGTCTGTATTTATTGTTTACTTCTAAAGGGGAAGCAGCACAGTCCACTTCAAACATTCCCAGGCGTGGTTTGCTCATCTCACTCCACTCCAGTGAGAGATCTGTACCACGGCAGAAGGAAGAACAGCTACCCCTCCCTCTGCACTAGCGTGCTTATACACACACAGGAAGAGAGATGCTTCCAACCTATGTTGCCGTTGCCCATTTCTAAAGTCATTAAACATGCAGCTTTAACAGAGGTCTACAGAGTAAAGTATATGCCTAGTCAATATGATAGTCTGTTGATTTGGTAGCAGGCAAGAAATTTGTATTCTGAGCCTCACAATCACCTGTAAGTCTTCAACCTTTTAGGAACATTTTGAGGAAAACTCAGCGAAGTTTTGAAAGTGCCAGCCACACCCAAAGTATTATTACAGAAGGACTGTGTTCAACAGGAACCACAACAGGGAACCGTGTCATAGGTATCTGCTTGCCACAAATGTAAATTTGTGTAGTAAATACCCAAAGCCAGAAACACTGATGATTCAGGTGCAGCCGGTCATTTTTCAAGCAGACAGGAGTGACAGTGGCACCAGTTCTGTGTTGCAATCCACACTGGTGTAGCACTGGGACCAAGAGGACCTGATCTCTCTCTTTGTTCATAGCCTTGGAGCTTTAACAGAATCACAGTGAAGGCAGCTTCACAAAATTATAATACAGTCACTCAAATGATCTCAAATAATTGTTTCCAAACTTCAACCTACAGGAAATTCTTTTCCTGTATGAGACATCCCCATCCTGCTTCTCCACCCAAACAGTATCATTATGGGAGTTTCCATTATCAAATTGTTCCTTGGCCTCTGTTGGCAGCCACTAATTTGTCCTATCATTCTACAGGTGGGCCTTTTTTCCTCATCTTTAAATTTCCCTTAGTCTTAAAACAAGCAAAGCAAAACAAACAAACAAATGAAAAAACCCCAGTAGTTTCATTTAGTTTCTAAGCTTCTC
>WAAD01015220.1:156455-197037 GCA_013389945.1 Fregata magnificens
GGTTGCACAAAAGTCTCAATGACACTTTGAGTACCATAAGGCATTTTTATATCACTTATTTAAATTAGCATGTGTGTATATGCACACACACAATACAATACGTAACATATAGGGTACTGGCATAATACTAAGGCTTTCGCACATCAGCAAAAGAAAAACCATCCCCATAATATGTACCAGTGCAACTGGATGATTCTGCACAATTGAAAATCAAGGCAAAATAAGCCAGATATCACATCCACTGATATACCCCATTCTCATGTGACTGGTGATCACAACAAGCAGTAGCTCATTTAGTTTATTTACTGAGCACTGGGAATGCACTCTGCAGTGTATATAACACAGGGAAGAAAGGGAGACTGTGCTTGCAGGAATTTTCACTCTAGGAGACAGACAGGCAGCAGCTGAGACGCAAAGCAGCAAAGCAAATGGAATAAGCGCACTGCAATGTGTCTTGTTTGTGGCTAGCAAGGCTGCAGCAGCTGCAAAAGCCATTGGGAATGAAAGCTTGGAGAGGAAGGGTAAAAAAGGTGTAGTTCTTGTATCCTAACTGGTCGTCCTTCCTTTTCTCCTTTTTGCCCTCCAAGATGGGGGAAAAGGATGAGTTTGCTCTTGTCACCACTTAGCAGAAAATCTCCTTGGGAGGACAGCAAACAAATGGTTAGTTTTCAGGACCTTTTTTCTGAATTTTATGTTTCCTAAATAAAATAAACAGCTTTGTGGGGAGTAGACAGATTGCAATTTTTGTTTCACAGAGATTCTATTCTAGTCCAGACTTTTTTCGGAGTAGGTTTTCTCATGGACGGCAAAAAAAGTTGGGGAAAAAATATTTGTGGATGTGGAGTTATAAAGAGATTTGATCACTGAGATGGAAAGCTTAAACACTTAAACCTGATGCAGAAGGTGCAGAAAGCTCCCCGGTACAGAGCTTTTAAGACAGGTTTAATGCCATTAGGTAGAAATGGACTGACTGGAGTGTAACATGACAGACTGGAAATCCAGAAAGAGCTGGAAGCTACTAAAGAAGCGTAACAAAGGCAGCAGGAAGCAGTGCACCAACTGAAGTCCAGAGCTACATTTTCAGATGAGGATAGGGAAAAAAAAAAAAAAGAGTTTTTACAACATACGAATAGGAACACTGTCCAGATTACTTCCAAGGGAGAATATCTTATTTACAGAGCCCTCTAGAGATTCACTGGGATCATTCAGCTGCCTATATTGAAGAACCACTTCAGTTTAGTTTTATAACTTCCACACTGGCAGCATATTTTTGGCTATTAGCAGTTCTCCAAGGATAATTATTCTCTGAGCAGCAAAGAAATTTCCCCTTTTCCTCACCAACAAAATCTTAGGAGAACAGCAACTGTCCAGAAGATAAGAGCTCAAAGCAGAATCAAACTGGATGCCTGAAATTTGGGAACTATCTGACAAAACCACAGCTTATGTAGGAGGACAACTGCATTACTCTGTTGTATTTCTACAATGCATCTCTTTCCAGCAGTCCAGTTTTCTCATTCTTTCTGCAATCTAGAGAATATCTCTGTATCAGCTACAGCCCTATCAGCAAATTAAACAGTCCTGGTAATGTTCACAGAAATGCTTCATTTTATCATATAGATGCAGCCATAGTATGTAGAAAAAAGAAATAGCTCTTTCCCTATTGCTTTATGAAGCTTCTGACTTCTGACGACGGGATGAGCTAATCTAGGTATAAAGCTTACTGATGTCCCTGCAAATTTTCAATTCAGTTCTTAGTATCATTTGCGCTAACTGCTCTGGGAAGTGTTTCCCATCCCCTCTTGTACTTTTGATAGTGGATGACTGCACCCATATAACAGGTAGGATGTACTACAATTTGAAGGATGAATATTCATATAGTGTTTGCGATTTTCAGGCTGAATAGAAGCTAAATAAGAAGTTGCAGATTCCAGGAGATGAGGTAGCTCGCTCTTGCTACAGATATATGTCCTGGTTTTCAAGTGCAAGCAGGTAGAGCTGGATAAGGAAAACTGGAAGACAATGTAACAGAATAGTCATTTGTACTTCCTTCCCTGAATTCTGCGGTTTTTATTCTCGTTCATCTTCTACCATAAAATTGACACCAGCGTCTGGTTCCTCCTTTTCACTCCAGGGCAAATAAAGGTCTTTCAGGAAGAAGATGCCCAATCACACAGTTTTTTCCCTTGGTCACACACAAAGGGCTGGGGAAGCTCAAGCAGACTTGAAATAACTCTTGCAGAGTTATTATTAAGGAGGCTGAGGGATGACCTCATTGCTCTCTACAGCTTCCTGAGAAGGGGAAGTGGAGGGGGAGGTGCTGACCTCTTCTCCCTGGGATCCAGTGATAGGACCCGTGGGAATGGTTCAAAGCTGCACCAGGGGAGGTTTAGACTGGACATCAGGAAGTATTTCATTACCGAGAGGGTGGTCGAACACTGGAACAGGCTTCCTAGAGAGGTGGTTGATGCTCCAAGCCTGTCAGTGTTTAAAAGGCCTTCGGACAATGCCCGTAACAACATGCTTTAACTTTTGGTCAGCCCTGTATTGGTCAGGCGGTCGGACTAGATGATCCTTGTAGGTCCCTTCCAACTGAAATAGTCCAGTCTATTCTATTCTATTCTAATGTTCTGATTGATTATTAGAACAGACAATTATATCCCAGGAGCTAAGAATTTACTTATATACAGAGGCAATGAGTCAGCCGTAGAGTATCTCCATTGACTTTTGTGGAATTACTCCCAAACTAAACCTGTATAAATGAGTAACGAACCAATGACCTGAAAAAACTTGAGGATACACCAAAGAAGTAGTAATGAGGATGACAGGTGAATCAGGAAGATTAAACTGAGTAACTTGGTGTCCTGGGTCCATTCAAACAAAATACACTTACTGCAGTGAAATCAATGAAGAAACATCTGGGGAGAAGAGATATAGGCCCTATCAGCACTGTATCTTGGGAGCTGTATCCTAGAACACAGTGACTCTAAGAAAATTTTGTGAGTTATATTGGATAAACCACGGTGAATGCCACACTGGGGTAAGAAATGCTAGCACGTTTCTTACGCACTACGTGCTAAAGCATGGAGACTGGATATAGGGATATTATTTACCTCTGTTACATTCATGATGCTGATACTAGAAAACTGCATACATTTTTAATAGACACATTTAAATATATTATAAACACTGGTGAGGGGGTAGGGAAATGCCAGACAAATTGCATCAAGACCGGAGAAAATATTTTACAGTAGCAGACTTAGGAAGTTCGGTTTGTTTACTTTATCAGAAGAAAAGATTGACAGCTGACTTGGTGCCAGCATATAAATATCTTCATGGGAAGAAAATGTCAGGTGCTAAAACAGCATCTTTATTATTAAAGCGAGGAAAGACATAGATGCTATATTCGGAAAGAGAAACCAGACGAATTGAGAAAAAAATCACCCACTATTTTTTTAAAAAGTATGGTCAACCCACTAAAGCAAACTACAAGGGAAAACAGCTGATGTTTTCAGATCAGAACTAGATATTTTCCTTGTATTCTAGTCAGCCCTAAACCTGAGCTCAGTGCGAGGGCAATTAGGTGAAAGTTAATAACTGGTAAGAGATGGTATGCCACCATAGATGATAAAATGGTTCCTTCTAACCTGAAACACTGGATCCAAAGCCTGTCCCCTCCCTAACTACCTTTGTATTTGTATGATCTTGAATACGGATTTCACGTTATCCTTTATGGGAGACTAACTCAAGAGTGGAAATTCATTGTCACTTTTGCACTCTTGCTTAACATGTCTGGAAAGAGGAAAGGATGAGCCATAAGCCCCTCCTTACTGTTTTGGAAATCATTCTCTTGTTCAATAGCCCACTGGAAAAAAAAAAAGAGTATCAGTAGAGGAAATACTAAGACAACTTTAATGAGAGTTACCAGAGAAATGCTATTTCAGGGGCTTCTAGATACTTTGTAAACATACTGTTTCCAAGCCCTCTGTTAAACAGAACAACAACAAAAGCTGTAGCTAGCCCTATTTTAGTGGCTTGAACAACAGTGGTAACAAAACCAGCAGCTTTTCTTCTCCCTTCCAGAAAGCAGCAATGTCAGCTACAATTGGCAGCATGCTGAAAATAAAGTGAAACCCCAAACAGCTGAGAAACGACTGTTGACATTTGCCACGCTGTTGTACCTCTAGGCTTCTTTCCCTGTAATTCTGTACAAAACTTGCCAGTTTTGTGCTGTTATTTAAAAACAGGATTGGGGCGAGTTAAAGTGAACTAGTAGTTCAATAACTTGTTCCTCTGCCTTCCTTCTCGTGATTACCTTTTCAGAACGACAGTACGCGTTTCATTTGAAACAGTTGACAGTTTTTGTATGCCCTCATTGTAACTGTTTTATGGAACTATTTTTTTCTTTTTTTTTTTTTTTCCTGCTCTCTTTGCTACTAATGCTATACCCTGCTGGTAGTAACCACTATTTGTTAAGTGTGAACAATGTCCTTTAGGACATTTAAGACACAAGGAACAAATAGGTCTCAGTTCTAGCAACTTTTACTGAAAATACAGAATATAATTCAGAAACAAAACCACCTTGGCCGATCCAGAGAATAATCTTCTAGCAGACTGACTTTGTTTCTAGCATGACCATATACTCTATAGGATATTATGGAAGGGCCAGATCCAGCCACTCGTGCTAGAGAGAAGTTCTACAGATTTCAGTGGGAAGTACTTATTGCATTATTTAATATTACTGAGGGAGGCAAAATCAGTCCCATAACAAGTGGATATATTTTTGCAGAAATAGATTAGCATTAGTAAGCTTTGCAAAATAGAAATGAGGGTTTGAATGAAGAGTTGCACACAACTACATATGAAAGCAATTCAGAAGACAGAGAGGAGAGAAATTTAAGAAAGGCTTCACGACAGAAAATACAAAAGTTAGGAAGGAAAGATAAGAGTACATATATAGACAAGGGAAGCTGTATAGGGCACTGAAGGGAAAGAGCATTATCTTAAATTTCCTGAAGAAAGAGGGCCTGGATGAGGCCCTCTCAATGACATATTCAGAACAGCAGTCTAAGGTTATTTGAGCTCTTGCACTTCTGATAGACAAGGATAAGATAAGACTTCAGTTGGAAAGAATTAGAGTAATAAAATAGAAACCTGTGCTGGCGACTAAAGAAGATTTTTGAGAAAGGAAATCAGAAGCAAAATTGTATCATTAGACTTTGTGTTAGGAGACAAGACAGTAACACCGAAAGTGCCTCTGAGAGAGCTTGAAAGACTGTGATGGGCAGGAAGCTAAGGAAATCTGCATCAGTGGAGGAAAAAGTGAACTGGAGGGATGATCCTAAATGAGAACATGCAAAAGTCCTTTGCACCAGGACTATGCAAAAGCGTATCGAGTTTCAAGACAGGGATAGTACGCAAGCAGATGAGATAATTCACAATTTCAATGAACAGACAAGCTGGCAGACAGAGTTTTTAAAATACAGGTGACTGAAATGTGCACTTAGGTTGTGACTTCTTTAAATGATAACTTCTTGTCATCTCCATTAAACATCTTTTGAAATTAACCACCTTGAGGTAATACATTCATAAGTGACCAAGTATCCATTTAAGAGTATGCCAGTAGGACTGAGGAATTTAAATTGAAAGATAGCACGGAGGAGGAGCACTCAACAGCAAGGAAATAATTTATTAGTACAAAAGAACCATGGCAGAAAGGTGCTGTTGGCCAAAAAGAAGTCAAAATCACAGTAAAGACAATAGAAAGAAAGAATAAAAATAAAGATGATGCCTTAAGCACCATTCAGGGAGAACGATTGGGGTTTTGGCTGAAATCAGTAGAAAGAGAGACTGTACCAAGGACTATTAAAGATGACCCCAGAGGAATAATAAAAAACAATGAAGACATCAAAACACTTTAAATCAGGTTTTTGAATTAACTGTTCTTAAAGGAAAATCAAGGCTTGCTTTAATTAATTTTTCTTTTGTCCCCTTTTGTGATAAAATTGAAGAACAAAATAGTCAATCTTTTTGTTTTTCATATATCATTTTTCTCCAACTTATTTTCAAGGACAAAGTGGAAATGGAAAAAGGAGGAGTACTGCATTTTCAAACAAAAAATGTTAGATTGGTTTTTGAAACTAGAGTACCTAGTTACTTTTTGAGCTATGCAAACCAAAAATTATATCAAATTATTAAAGATTAAGAAATAAGCAGGGTGACATTAAAGACAAAATACACGTCTGGAAACTACTAGACTTTCAAAGTAAAAGAAGCAAAGGCTTGGAGGCTAGAGTATAAGAACAAACAACCATAGTGTAAGTCAATGAGTAGCTAGCAAAATGCAGAATCTAACTTTCCAGCCTTACCAGTCTAATGGATATCTCAAATCAGCAAAAATGCAATGAAATCAGCTCTCATGCTAGTAGATCTTGACATATCAGGGTTTTTAGGAAGGTAAGGCAGAGAAAACTGTGTCCTGACTGGCATACATTTTTTCTTAACAGCCAGTAACAGCTGCTATAAGATAAAGAAAGCCTGTTTTGCATACACCAGGACTGGATCCAGGACGCATCCTGACTACCTCTGTTATCCAAATGGATCTTTGTTTTTGAGAGGGTCTGGGCTGTAACATGTAGGTGTGAAATAAATGAGAAAAGCATACAAGGTTTAGAGACAGGAAACTCCATGGAGGCAAATGAAAAGGTAATTGCACAGAAGAACAAAGGGATTTATGTAAATGTATCTGGGTACATTAGGCAAACTTTTCAGTGCCTGCATCTCCCCATGCAGGCGAATTCAATTTTTAAAAACTCTCGCTCCCAACACTTTCTTTTTAATCTTGTCTTTTTCACAGATTTCTGCCTTTAATTGTGCAGATATTAGACCTTAAGGATGTTGTTTTCCGTTAATTATGATATACAATGCTGACATGAGGTCAGAACTTAATTAATTTCAGTTCTTTGACTACTTCTAAAAGGCAGCAGGAGCGGGGAGAAGATGAATACTTTATGTCTTCTGAAAAACCAACAACAATTACTTTAAATAAAAAGACCTTCTCTCTCCAGGAGTAGCAAAAATGTAGTGCACAGAAATAGATGGCACAATTTGTGACTCTGTGAATTTTTTATGAAGATATATTTCCACATTTGCTTCTCCCAGATCATGTGAGTTACAAGCATGGTTTCTGATAAGTATCCTATTTTTGTGGCTCTGACTGCATACTGCTAATTCCAGTTTTAAATAATGTATCCTTAAGTAGCATATGCATGTTTGTGTCCTATGAACCCATCAGTAGAAAAGAATATCGAATCTAATTGATCCAGTTTTGACAGCCACAGGATACAGTATTATATTGGAATATGCAATTGGTGCATTTGTCTACATCTCCCCAACCTAGGAAAAAAATTTCTGGGCCTCTGGTCTGCTTCTGTAGCAAGCATTATCAATAAAAGGCAATAGAGTTGTGCCAATCACAGTTAGTAAAATTTTCCTCTGAAATTCTTTCATGTTAGAAAAGTAGCTTTTTCAAAAAACATTTCTATATGTGAAACTACTTGCTTGCTTTATTATCAGAACTCGCACTTTAAAGTACACTAGAAAACCAGGAAGCTTGTATTTTAGCAACAGTTATTTTCATTCTGGAGTACTGTCATCATATCTTAGGGTACATGAAGACAGTTTACTTTTTGTTTCTGTTCATTCCTATGAACCCGATTCTGTGGTGAGGCTATGCGACTACCATGAAGAGTCTCCAAAATGGACACCATATTGCAACTTGGGTACTGCAGTCCAACCTGGGAGACCTGGCTATTAAAAAACACAAGGCAGACGAACTACCTGGAGGGGAGGGTGTATCTTTTCCTGAAAAGTAAAAAAACAAACAATCAAAACCAAACACAAAACCAAACAACAAACCTCCACGGAAGAGTGACAGCATGGAAGAAACAAATAAACACTCTTAAAGCTATCTCTAGTGATGGGTACCAATACATAGATAGATTGTCTTTTCCTCTCCACCAGAAAGTCAGTGCAAAAATAATAATGTCCACAAATAGATTCTCTGACAGAGTGATATTTCATCACTTGCAGTACGGGCCCCTTAGGTCCCTCCAAAAAAACCGGGCTTTTGTACATGTCATGGCATTTCTCTCTCTAATATTTTCTTCCTTTCTCTCTTCCTCTTTCTCTCCCCCTGCCTGCCTTTCTTTTCCTCTCTCTCCCTCTCCCACTCCCTCTTTTTTTTTTTCCTTCTCCCCCTCCCCCTTCCTCTCATATTTTCCTAATTGAAATATCACCCTTATTGGATTGCTCTCTGCCTGTGCACACAGCAAATTTTAGCCATGGCTGATGTGCAAAAACCTTGTCTGCTGAACGCACATACCTGGCACTGGCTGGCAAGAGGTACGGTGCTTGATGGTTGCCGTGGCTTGATGGTATCTTGTTGTAAGCCATGCAAGGGCCTCCTGACAACCCTGGACTTAGCAACTGGCCAGCATTGTCCTTGGCTGAGGTGGATGCTGTCTGTGAATAACTAAGGATGGGCACAGGTACCAGGGCTGAGCGGGGCTGCAAGGCCACTGATTCGGCACACATAATGGAGGTAAGCCAATAAGCGCTCATACCTTAGGACCTGTTTGCGATAGACACAGCTCTTCCAGTGCAAGAGCAAACCCAGCACACCAGGCCTTGGTGTTGTCAGAAAAGGAGAGAAAGGATCAGCTTCCAGCTAGTGGAATTAGTGTGGTCAGCCCACTGAGCAAGAGGATTTAGATGCCACGCTTGGGCTGTGGTGTTGTGTCAAGGGCTTGCTGCACGTGAGCAAACTGCAGTACAGGGACATGGTGTGACAGAGAGTAGCTGCAGTGTCCGGGACGTATATTGGCCCACTGTGGCAGCTTTGCTCAGGGTGCTTATGAGAAGGGAGTCACCGTGAGAGCGGGGTTGCCCCGAGCAATTTCTGGGAAGGCAGGCAGGGCCAGGGGCCACTGTGCCCATCCTGGGTTAGGTGCTCTCCTGACTGACTCCGTACCTAGGGCTGGTCTGGGCTTGATGGGTGGGCAGTTCGGCTTTCAAGATGACATTAGGAGCCCTATGACAGGACCAAGTAGAGACAATGTGCACATGCAACACATTCAACATTGACAGGCAAAACTACGCCCCATGTACATGACCATAAGACATGTAACAAGCTTCAGTTAAAAGCATTTCTTGGTATTTCAAAGACGCAAGGCGTGTACCTGAACTGTTCTCTCCCCCCCATACCAGGACAATTGGTGTCCCCTTCAATGCCTCTCTGATTCAGAAACGAAACCTAGCATATAGCACATAACTACGCATGGATACAGACACTCTGCCAAACCACAGCCTGTATTCACTTCTTTTGATCAAGATCATTATTTCAGCCTTTCCATACACTTCCTAATTTTGCAATCTTGGCTATCTTGGTGATCATCTCTAAAAATAAGAAAGCAAGGTACACCTACACCTCTTCTGTCCCAAGCCAATACACAACACAAATCCCCTTCTCTCAGTTTCCAGTCCCTCCATAACTCAGGCATATGCTAATTATGGACCATAGACAAACTTCTGTTCCTTTAATGCAATAGGATAAAGGAAAGGGAATGAATATTTACAAATTTCAGTTGACAGATTTGGCTGGTTTTTACTGGATTTGTCTTCCACTGGGAATAATCCTTTTAAATCTGTAATGGTGTTTGAAATCTTTTCATGTTTCTGATAAAAATAGCCTTCCATGAACAAGTGGGGTTCATCATAACCAGCCATATTATTAGCTTTTATAATTTCTTGCAAAAACACCCCACTGGCTTATTGGAACTATTAGAGTATAATTTCCTGAATCCGAAGACTGCTGTGTGCAGAACTGGGTGGGGTTTTTTCTTTTCTNATATCTGGTATTTTATATGGTCTAATTGCAAGTAAGATCATAGTCAAGAAATGAAAGCCTATGTTCAAGCTGAGGCAACAGATAACCTTCAAGACCGCTACAGCTTACGAAGGGATTAGGGGAGAAAAAACTGCAAAGTGAACTTTTGAATCAAATATTTTGAGCTAGAGCTAAGAAAAAGGAATCCAGTTCATTCTAAACAGCATCTGTTTGCTGAGTGTACTTGCATATTTTCAATTGTTTTATTCCATAAACTACTATTTACTTCCATGAAATGTCCTTTGGTGGGAAGATAACATCTCATAATAAGCTGCTTCCATTTTGGGGCTACTGTTTGTGGGACATGCAATGGTATTAGGATTACCAAACTTCTCCAGAATCTGAACAAAGCAAACAAAACAATTAGTGAAACTTTAAAAAGTAGTGAAAAATATTCTCTCCTCTGTGAGAGGAAAACTAAAGGGGAAATTACAAAAATAATAATAATTTAGACATTATGTCTCTCATCATGTGTACTTCCAGCTTCATATTTTTCCCCCATGCCTACAGTTTCTATTTTTTGATAATTACAAAGAACTGGCACTGCATGTGTTCTGATATGAATGCTAACATTAAAAGTTTCCTACCCAAAACAGTACTTTCTGTTTATTTCCTAACTTTTTAAAGACGTTTCCTCTTTCTCTTCCCTTTTAAGATTTCATTATTGATGCAAACTGAGAAGTTACTAAAAATTATATAGAGAGGCACCACTTAAGGCTCCAAACAGTAATCTGAGTTGAGAGCAGGGATTTATCTGCTTTCTATAAAACATAGCATGCACAGTACGCTCCCCTAAATTATAGCGTTTAAGTATGGCCTCCTGAATGTCTGTCTGTGCCAGCACAACAGTCTGTGTCACAGAGAACCCCAGAGAGCTGGGGAGCTGCTTGCACAGTACAAGCTAAAAATTATGTCCTGCGTTAGCCCACTTCCACACAGATACTATTCCAATTTCTGGCCCATCAGCCATAACACAGAAACATTTTGCAGACAATATTGTATTTTCCTCTGCCTGCCAGCTTCAGTTTTAACATTTTTATTCCCTAAGGTAGTGGGTAATGGAGAAGGTCCTACAGACAGTATGTTGCCTGTGAACCATGGGTCAGGAATACCTAAGTTCTACATTTTGAGACCCTTATTCAGAAAAATGAACCCTTACACTTTCAGAAAGTCCCATTAAACCCAACTGAGATAAGTAACTGCTATTGAGGGATATCTTTGCCTTCTTGTCAAGAATCTGCTTGTTGCTGAGTTAACCATATCTGCTTGAGCCAAAACTACAATAGTCTAAAAGCACAGTCACGATATCTGAAACAATTCTTATGTGAACCTGTTTTCACAATGAAAGTACTTGCAAAGCGAGAGAATGGTGGAAAGTTTCCTGTCCTCATGAAGCAAATGTATATACATATATCAATGCAAACATGTAATGTGGTAATTTTATTGCATATAGAACACAACTACTGAGGTATAGTGAGGTCAGTTGGAACATACTGCAAACGAATGATGATGAGGCCAGCAGATAAGGAAAATGTCTTTACGCTGTTATACAATCAGCTTGATCAAGTTACATTAACACATTGGTGCTGGTTTGGGCTCAGTGTTATTAGCAGAAAAAGCACTTAAAAATTATCCTGACACTGATCTTCTCCAATTACATTAACCCATTCCCTGCTCCTTTAGAATTTAATGTATGAACTTAAATTTCCTTTTTTTTTTTTTTCTTGTATCATTAGACAAAAGGTCTTCTGAGAGGAGGGTTGCTTAAATTTGGGGGGGGGGTGTCTGCTCATGCCCCTTTGCTTGACATTTTTTCTTTAATTAAATTCTTTGGGTTAGTTACGTTGTACTAGCATCTGTTGGAGCTTGGGTCCAATACAGCAAGGACAGTGAAGGTCAATTAAACCAAGACTAGAAAGCTTTCAGACTCCACTCTTGATCAGCAAAGATAAAGAGGATTTCAGTGTATATTGACACCTTCCCACCCCACCTCACCTCAAAAATAAGACCTCACTCCTCCTACTCACAGAACACATGCTTCTAGGCATATAGTAACATTGGCTTCAACACAGAACAGCTTGGCCCTAAACATCTGAAATCCTCATGGAAGCAGATATCCAAAAAGCTCCTCTGAGATCAGTTAGACACTGACATTTTAGACTCCTGGGAGAATCTGAGGTTTTGTAGCTTCTCTGTTTCGGCACTTGGGGATGCAGTGGAAATACACTACTTTTTGGTCATCCCGTTTGTTTTGGCTTTCCTCTCGTGATTTTTGAGTGTTATGAAGTTTTTCAGCTTTGTCACTTCTGACCAAGAAGGACCCTACCAAACTGTTGAACCCTCACAGTCAATAACCTCTCACCAGAGAGCAATCTGAGGCACTCTTGGCCTGAGGGATGGGATTTCTCAAACAGCTTTCAGCCTTGGCATTGCTCTGTTCACTCTGAATTTAATAAGACTTTTCCTTTCAAAGGAAATGGGCACAGAGTCAGACTAATGTTGAAAGCTTTAGAAAAATCTCATTCTTCGTGTCACCTCTCTTCCATTAGTCTTTGAGTCAGATCCTCACCTTGAGTATAATGGAATAGCTTCATTGATTTAATGGGAGCTGCACTGATTTACACAGCCGATGACCTGTCTGCCTCTATTTAAAAAGCAGTTCCTCGACCCTTTAGTGGATATAAGAGCCTTATAATGAGGGTTTAGAAACCAATTGCCCAAACAAAATATATATAATCATTTCAAAGTAATGAAACGTTGCCTTCAGTCATCAGGAATCTGCTGAGACCAAGTCTGATGCTGGCCTGCACATCATGCATACTTCTGAGCATCTCCATATATACTGGACCCTACATAGATCCCAGGCTGGCTTTCAATGAGTAAAGCCAGGCCTAAAAAGCTCTGTAGCCACATTAGTGTAGGACTTGCTGCCGGGCTTGTTAGTATGCTGAAACAGCTGCCTCCACTCAGAATGAGGTACCCAAGTACGCAGGCTATATGGCACTGTGCTGTGCAATATAGACATATCCCTGATGGCAATACCAAGAAATTCACTCAGAACTTTCCCTCTACAATCTCTTTAATACTCTTAGGTGGATAAGACTAGGCAGCTGCTCACCTTCGCTACCTATCTTTAAATACACTTACTTAAACCTACTCTTTAAATACACTTATCATCACTGCACCCCAACAGTGCTGCCCTTGCAACACGGGACCCACAGCAACTGGAAAAAACCTTGTACTAACCCCTCCCTCAGCAAAAAAAACAGAGCGTTGCAATCATTCTCCAAAAACCCCGTGTTTAAAGCTAGACTGAATAACAGCTGCAATTCTCAGCACCTCTTTTCCTCTCTTACTGAGGGTGAATTGAAACAAAAGAAAACTGAGGGGCTGATCCATAAGGGAGCTTAGCTACTGCACTTGTCAGAAAGTGCCCGGCGCCCACTGATACAAAAACGTTGTGACTTGGAAATCAATGGGAGTGAGGGACTGAAACTGGCACTAGGAAACCTAAATAACCTTTGTGGATTTAAGACTAAGTGATTTGCTCAAGTTTTCACAAAAAGTTTGTGGCAGAACAAGAAATTCAGGTGGGATCTCTTGAGAACTAAAGCTAACACCCTTTTCCCTAGGACATCCTTCCTGTCTCCGTATAGCTAGAGGGAAATGTCTGAAAAAATCAGCACATTATGCACTACTCTCTAAAATGATTCTGTGTTCTTGTCAGCTGGTATATCTTTCTTCATGAAAATCAGTCTCTCATCATCTAACCTGCCCTGCAGCTCTCTCTGCGTAGATTGTCGTAACTGAGCCTTGACTCTCTGTTTTGCCTTTGAAGATAAGACAGCGTGGTCTTACTGCAATATCTGTCTAAATTACCTAATCTGCCAAGCCAGGGGCTGGTCTACATTTCCTTCTCCTCCCTCCACCACTTTGTTGTTATTGCTCTTATATGAAAATGTTTGAAGGCTGATCTAATACCCAGTGAAGTCTGTGGAATGACTCATTGACTTGACTAGAAACTGGATCCAATATATAACAACAGACAATTTCAGATGCAATCTAATTTGATTTAATTTGGTATAAATTTAATTTAACCTAATTTAGATTACCTAAGTATCAGAACTAGAGGTACTGCAAGCCAGTCCACACCATGTAATAATGTAGGATGGTTCAGAGACTTCGCCCCCTCCCACCAAGCTAGCATCATTGAGTTAACTATGACACTGGGAGCAAAGTACTCATGTCAAAATAGCACTGCCCTCAGCCTAATAATTCCCCCAAGAGGCAAGGCTCATTACCTTGTGCACTGTGCCATACTAATGTGCCATTATCTGGGATACTTCCATGCCTTCGAACCAGTCTATAAAACCAGAAATGACCTGTGGAGCTAATAGACATGAGTCGTTTCCCCCATCCCCATTAGAAATCAGGGTATCAGTCAATCCCTTTGTTAATCTCTGATGAAAAGGTGGGGGATCTGCTGCAGAGCTGGTCAGCTATCTCTGGTCATTATGGCAGCAAAGCAGCCAAACACTCTTGTAGTAAAACTGCTTGTCTGAATGCCAGTATTTGCCTGATATATTTTTCTACACCAAGACAGCATGTTCTGGTGTGGACAAATTAGCTCCCTCTCTACCTGAGAAGTTCATACACTAGGATATGAATGATTTTTAAGGTATCATTTATAGGTATGTTTTTGTACTTGTGCATAAATGTATGGCAATAAATGCTTTCATATGAAATAAACAGAGGTGATTACAAACCAACCATGTTTCGAGCAAAAGTTAAAAAAAGCAGAGACATTTAACCATTTTTCTTGAGGTTTCCTCTGTTATTTCCAATGAAATAGCTAACTTTCATAATGAAATACTGAAATATCTTGGCAACTAAAATTTTAAAGTTATCCAACATTAGTTAATTTCACTGATGTAACATACCTTAAATAAACATAGGACTGACCTATGGTACCTAAACAGTCCACACTCTGGATCTGTGGATTCTTCCCACATTAGGGATCCTCATTTCCCTACCACATAGCCAGCCATTAATCTGCCACTAGGACAATTATTTTTTTAATTTCTAGAAAGTTTCCTTTTAACCCCCAATTTTGCTCAGACAGTTGTGAGTGATGGGGAAAATAACACAGAAGAATGCCAGCAGTCTCTTCAAAATCAGCCTAATTCATTGCTCTCAAAAGCATTTAGAAATTCATCAGTTGTCACTCCTGTCCAGATACTAGGATGATCATTTATAACCTACATTACCTCAGAAGCTGAACATATGGAATTTGTCAACATTTGCTGCCTGCCTGTGCTGCTGGTTGCACAGCTGATCCAATTCAAACACATGTCTTCATTCCTTTGGTTGGCTGGCCCTGTTCCCTTCAAGGATGACTAGATATTATCTCAGCAGCCCCAGTTCTCCATTTTGACTGGCAACTTCTGATGTTTCAGACTTCAGTGAACTGTAGAATTCAGTTTAGACAGCATCTAGTTTCCCCTCCAGTCACTGGGTACCCTCAACAAACTTTATCCATGCCTCTCTTGGGGATGTCTTTAGCCTCCACAAGACCTCCTACTTTATCTTGGTTTGCAGGTTTCAGCACGTAACTCTACTCTGCCAATTCACTTATTTTGTCACTGAGTTCCAGTGCAAGATGCCTTTTCTGTTATATATGTACAGAAAGCTGTATCTTTTAAAATCTCTTTCAAGTTTAACTTCCCTCGTTGTACAAATCCACTAGCTCATCTTTTTTCAGCCAAAACATTTTCCATGTTTCCCTGTTCTGCTCCAAGAGAACAAAGACAACTACAAAGAATGGCTGCATTGCTTTTTTTTTTTCCCTGCAACACTTTCACCCCCCTCTGACATCTTACTTTTTTCAAATTCTTCATTTTTTACCTGCTATTCATATTGCTACCGATACCAGGAAGCTATAGGATGACTAACAGTTCTGAATTCTGCTTTCTTTCTGGTCTCCTTGAGCATATAAGCTTCTTGTCTTCATTTGGGTGGACTTTAATTATTCTCCGTATGTATCAATTGCCTACTTTCTGGAAGGTTTAGTTGGGTTCTTAAATAGACACTTTTTATCAGGGAGGAATCCTGTTCAGGGGTAAGACCTTGCAGTTCCTTCTTTTCAAAATGTGCAGTGTAGATCAGTAGACATTTGAAAATTAATGTTTGTTTAGCATCAATTAGAATTTAGTATCATTGCCTAGCTTTTGTTAGCATTTAAAGCAATCAGAAGTTCATATATATATCCAATCTTATCTAATGCTACACTTCACTAATACCAAGTTAGAGCTTTGCCAAAAAAGGCCTGATGATTTTTCTTTGTGTCTTTTAAGGTGCTGCCACTCCTAGCTTTTCATTCAAACTTCTTCCCACAAATATTTTCATCTTCAGCCTGTAACTGGTGGTAATTAACATCACCCTGTTCCTTATTTGCCTTTAAGACAGCCTCTCTGCTGGAGAGAAGGAGAGTTTGAATTAAGATGCCAGACTATAAACCAGAGGGACTGACATGCAGGCACATGTCCTCTTCTAGTGAGTCTTCCAGAGCAACAGAAATTTCTGGCAGGGGAGTGGGCTGTACAGCTGAAAAACTGCAGTAAGATTCAATACAGACCTCATCTGCAAAAGCTCAGACTGGCTTTCCTTCCAAACCAGAGAGCAACGCTGCAGGCTTTCCCCAGACAGCCAAGGTGCTTTTAAGCCCTTACTCACAGGCATACCTCATGGGTCATTTTTTTCATTTTTGGTTTTTTTTGCTTGCAACAGTTTTCTACATCTGTTTGTTCACACAGAATAACGTAGCAGTCTCAAAAGCTAGCTCAGAGCAAGATGACATGACAGACTACAGAGATACTAACCAAGCTATTTAATCCTATTTGTTAGCAAAGCTAGTCAGCATGGGTGGAACAATGTTCTGATTGTAGATTCTTTGCACCTAATCCTGTAGCTACTGAGAAAGGGGTTAAAGAGGAAGACGGCCATCAATCAGATTAAAAAGCAACCAGGGAATTACACTGACTTTTGATACTTGAAAAGAAATAAACGTGAAACATGAACACCTGTAACATGGGGGGAGAGATCCTGGAGTGGAAATAGAGAAGCAGCCAAAACCTGGTCTGGCATGGACAGAAGTTGTCCAACCAGCATGGTCGCCTCTGCCTAGACCTTACAGAGCAGCCTCCCCATCCACCCCACATGGTGAGCAGGCAGCCAGTGGACTGACAGTGCTGGGTACAACATGTAGGAACCCACACCTCAGTGGGCATATATTAACTTGCAGGGTGCTTTTGCACCGGGTGGATTGGCAGATTGTAGTGAGAAGCATGGATAGACATCCGCAGCAAGAGGTGTGTGCAAGTAGGGGAACCTGCACTCCCAGGGGAGGGGAGCTGTGTCCTTGCAACCCACTGGTACTGAGTGTGGATGGGTTGGCAGGGGGGAATATACGTATAACTGTGCAGGGTGAGGGGAGAACTGGGTTAGGATTTTTTAGGATTACTTCAGAAGGATATTTAGAAATTTATAGGTGTTTATTAATATTTTGGAAGTGTCTGTTATTGTGGTTTGTTTGTTGTATGGCTGATGCTGATCCTGAATATATAGTTCAGGGATTGCCAGTTAATTACATGCCACTAATAAAGCTATAAGTTACCTCAACCATGATTTGATTTAAATTATGTGAACCAAGTATGTTTTTTCCCTAAGAAAGGTCTGATCTTTAAAAATAAATGATATTGCTTGTATTTTGAGGTACGGTCAAGATATTTTTGTATCATTTAGGGCTGGATGAGGTCCCAGAAGAGATTCCCTGCTTCTGTTAAGCAGCCTCTCTCCCTCCTTGATGTCAGACAGGTCTCAGAGGAACTCTTTCTTGCAGAGCCCCTTTCTCTCATGGGTTTGGCCACGTCCTTTACAATACCCGACAACCATCACACACTGGCCTGCTCTGACTGTTTCACACCTTTTTCCTGGAATCTTATAGCTTTCAATATGGATAAAACCCAGCCAGAATCCAAATGAAACAAACTGCTGAATATAGTGTCAGCTGAACAACAAACAAATATTCGATATATTTATTATATCTCATTTTCCCAAGATTGGATTTGTTTCACAGAATGATAGACAACCTGTGTTCGCTTGATTTCTTATAAGGATGCTAGAGGGGAAGAAAAAAGGTGGCTGTATTAACTAGGAAAGAATTTCATATCAGAATACTTGATCTGCAGACAGCTAAGGTAAGATTCCTTCACGACCAGGTCTAACTAGACCTTGTCTATATATGGTCTTGCTAGAGTGGCAATTAAGCACTTTACCCATAGTCTGTAGAAAATCTCATCCTTGCCCTTAAGGGTACCCTTAGGAAGTAAAGAAAGATTTTTCTGACAAGAAATTCAAGAAAAGGGAACTTAAGTGGCTACACTTAGACAACACATCTGTGGCACAGGGACACTTGAAAGCAGTTCTTTTAAATTCCAGGCCTAAACATTGAACTGCTCTTCCCTGGGAGAGAAGATCTCTGAACAGGAAAGCAAAAAGCCTACAGGGTTTAGCAGGGCATTCAGTTGCTGGAACTTGTGCCTTGCAGTGCCTGCTGTAGCGACAGGCATAGCTCGGTCTCGGAAGCTGGCTGCTGGCTGTGCTTTAACCATCTCACAACAAACGTGACCTGAAGCTACAAATCAGCCAGGGGAAGGAATCAAACAACCTCGCTAGTTCATATTCCACCTCCTCTGCAGGAGAAGAGCAAGCAGAGATTTACCAGAGGGGCCAAGGGACTCTGCTGTTGCACCATGTAATGAGGGATGTGGGACACATGCCACAGCTGCACCCCTGTGCTTGTGCAGTCCCCTAGGTCACACTGTGCCTTACAGCGCCAGAAGGGGACACTGATACAGACAGAGAGAAGGCTGTCTGCTCAGCTGGCGTATGATTCACATACACCAAAGAGGAACCATCCTGACAGAGCAGGCTAGATTTTTTCCCCCAGAATTCCATTGCTAAGCCCGAGAGCAGAAGCCAGGGACAGCTGGATGAGAGATTGGTTTTTTGCTACAATAAGAAGTTATTACTGTGTATTTTAACCCATAAATGAAAAGAGAAAAGAGAAAATAGTAGGAAGATTATAGGGGAAGACAGGAAGAAGATGTAGAAGTGAGAGTATAAAACAGCAGAGGGATAGCATGAGTCAAGGGACATAGGAGGCACACACAGGAACACAGCCCTGAGACTCTCTGGTGGAGCTGGAAAGAAATTCAGAGAGGTGGAAAAAGAAAAACAAAGCCCCACTGAAGAAGAGAGAGGAAGGCAGGAAATTAGAAGAAGGAATGACACAACACACAAAAGGAAGAGAGGAAAAAAAAGGAGGGGGGGGGCAGGATTTAAAAAAGAGAGAAAGCAAGAGCAGCAGTACGATACATGTTCTCCAAAACAGCCATTAAGGTAATGGGAGTGGGTTTAATTTTATTCCCTTTCCTGTGTGGCACACCACTTTAAAATGACAGCTCACGTTGCTAGACAGTACATACACATTTTTTAGATATCTATATATAATCTTTTTAGTTATTCCATTTCAGCATCTTCATAAATTAATAAATTCTTCATTCAAGAAATGCTGGAGGGAAATAACAGACTCTGTTTATGCAAAAAAAAAAAAAAAAAAAAAAAAAAAAACCCCGAAAAAAAAAAAAAAAAAAAAAAAACCCCGAAAAAAAAAAAAAAAAAAAAAAAACACCCCGGAAAAAAAAAAAAGAAAAAAAAAACCAAGCAAAAATCCTACGAAAGCGTAGTTCAAATTTTCTGTAAATCACACCACGTAATTCTATTTCAGAGTATCTGTTTTGCAGGACATTAAAGGATCTTGATTTTCAAAGAATGCCTCCCACGTATCCTCTAAAAATGAGACTATTCTGAAGTGTCCAGCTGGCATCCAAAAGCTGAGACATGCAAAGTTAGCAATCATGCCTGGAAACCCCAAATCACCAAAGGTAATTTTTGTCACCCCTTATATCCTCCACCCTGCCTGCACACACTCCCTGCTGAGTCACTGGACTTGAACATAGACAGCTCTCCGTGCTCGGAACAAAGTCCATCTCAAGAGTGGTGTCACCTTCCTTCTCTGATACGCTTGTTGGAAATTATTAATGTAATGATTGTCTTCTGGCAGTATCAAATGTGGACAGACAGCTATGAACGTTTGAAGTTTAATTATGTTTCTAAAGATGTAAATGCACCCAGAGGCTTAGGGAATGGGGATGTGTTTTAATAAGTACTAACATAGGTAAAATAAACAAACACATTATTTGGTTGGATGGAAGGGGGAGCAAACTTACATTAATTATTATTTTCTTTTCATTATAACTGAAAAGCAGCTCAGTTGAAAACCCCACTCAAGCAGGACTATAGAAGAGGAGAGAGCTGCTTCCACAAGGTCACTAGCTACATCTTTTTGATCTCCCTTGTTAGAGAAACAAAATTAAACTATTATTTTTCATTTTAAATTATTATTTATTATATTTATATTAAAATATTTATTTATTATTATTTAAATAATTTTCTATTTAAAAATTCTGAAGAAGAAAAACAATCATAACAATTTAAAAAAAAATACATACAACCATCATCTCCTGCTACAGACATGCACAGCACTAACTTGCTGCCAAAGTTGGTACTGATCTTGGGAAACCATTTGCTCTCTTTCTTCCCATTGGTAAAATCTCAGTGAACATCCATGATTTTACTATTTACAGTTTCAAAAATATAGGAAGAAAGACTAGTATGGTCTCAAGATATGCGTGTGTGTGCAAATATACTCAAGCTTTAAATTTGCCAGCCCCTGAACAACTCTTTCACCTGGGAAGTACTACAGCTGTATTTTCTCTCCATTTGTAATTTTAACCTCCTTATTCTTTTTAATGTATCCTGTTTTATTTTATGTTTAAAATATTAGAATCAAGTTTACAGGTTGTGATGACCTACTGGTAGCACTATTGCTAACAAAATTTTACATAACTATAATCAGTCAAAATTATTTTCCTCTTCTGTGACATGCTTCTGTGCAAAGGCAGAAAAACACCATTCCTGAGGCTGCGATGTCAAGGGAACAGTATTTTCTTAGAGTAATGGTGGTTAAGTTACCTTCTCAGTTTCTTGATCTCCAGAAGGCACTTCAATACAGCCAATCTGGATTCACCCTGAATTCATTACATACAGATTTTCCCATCTAGAATAACAATCAGTTTACATTAGTGGCAAAAACTTATCTTGCTGATGGTATTTGTTACGGTCGCATCAGATGAGTGCATATTACTGACTTAATACCCATCAAATGGGTAGTTTTGTTCACATAGTTCTTTTCTCTGGAAGAGTTTCCGTATAGTAGTAGTAAGTGCTGAGATTTCTCTTCTGAGGGTATGGATTTGTGACACCAAGAATTACTCCCACTTTGTCCTCCATGTTCAGCTATTAAAATAGTGCTTCATTTTGCTCCAGAGGTTCCCCAATATTCTGGTAACACTTGCCTCTCTTCTTATCCCTTACCTTACTAACACACCCTTAAAGCTGCAGTTCTCTCCCAAAAGTCAACCAGTTGCTAGAAAGAAATGTGGTTGTGATGTTAGATTGTGATGTTGAATAGGGAAATATGTCTAAATGGACGTGTGCTGTCGTGTTCCTTAAGCCACTCTGGTCTTTTCTATCCCAGTTTGCAAAAGATCCCACTGCTGAGTTCCTGAGCATTTAGCTTCTCCGGCACACGGTGCCTTTTTGCCGTGCCCTAGAAGATGTGACATTAATTCTTTTTCTGCAGTTCTTGCCACTTTGATCTCTGCCTTTCTGTCCTTCATAGTGAATTACTACAATGCACTGTATTGGGGAATAAAAACCTTGTGTGAGACAAAAGACATTCAGTTGTCTTTTACTGATTTGAGGGGGTTTTGGCTATTGCAACCCTGAGCAGCAGATTGAAGTCCCTAAATCTGTTAATAAGTTAGAGCTTTGCTAACTTTCAGATTCACCTGTACTTCTGGTGAAGATTCAGATTGGTTCATATTTTAGGGTCCCCTGTTCATTTGCCTCTTAATGTAGTTTGCAGCTAATCATCTTACAACACAGGCACCTCAGAAGTTGCTACCATACTACTAAAGACATTGTAACTCTGAAAACAGAGTGTTAATATTCCACGGTGACAGCGACGCCTCCTTCCACTCTTTTTCTGGAGCACAGACAGAACAGCTGCCCTTGACAATGGAAGCTGTTATGATAATTTTAGTCTAATTTAAGAAACATTTAATCCCTTTCCAATAGCTATGTCAGATGTGCCTCTGTCTGTGCAGACGTCTCCGTCTGCAGTGAGTTCCGTCGTATTGGGCTTCATTCTAAATAATGCATTCCCAAATGCACTCCACTCCAAAAATAATGCGTGGGACCAAGCAAGAACTACCTTACTCTTCTGCAGCTATCGCAACTGAAGGTGCATCATGCAAGTAAAGAAATACATGCAAGACTGAGAGTCCTGCTACCCTCAGTATGATTCAGTAACTTTCCAATATTTTCACTGGTATCACAGAGGAAGTCAGAGGAGATGGGAAAGCTCCTCCATCAAACATACAAAGTCTCAGATGATGCTTTTTCTGAATCTTCCAGCATAAGCATGCCATATGGTTTGTGATGTGGGAATCTCAGTCTTGGCATAATTATCCACTAATTTAAAATGCAATTCAATAGGCAGTAGGCACAGTTCTTTGTTTATTAAGTGTGACCTTTAGAAGCATGTCAGCAACATTAATACATAACGATCTGATAAACAATTTTTTGTAGCAGAATATTCACAATGGAATTGTAGCCCATACTAATATTAAAAACAAAGAGAGAAAATCTCATTTTGACAGCAAAATAAAAAAAATACAGCTGAATGCCCAGCAAATGAAAATAGGGCTTTGTATAGCACAGTCGCACTACAGGATTTTTCTTTTTCTTCCTATGAAAAAGTAACTATTAATTTAGCATTAACCTAAAAGAAAACAGAATTCCTATAAGCTACTCTCAGATAATACCTTCTAGCAAAACACTGAATCGGAGGGCTTTTACCACTCATTTTTTCCACAGAAGAAATCTAGAACTAGATTTAGTCCTTCAAGTACACTTACAAGAGTCATCCTGCAACATAGAGTATTGCAAGCAAATTGTGTTCACAAAGAATATTATTCACTTCCCAGGCGCATGCACCTTTAACGGTTGCTACTAAATATAGTTTACTTTGCTGATACTAGGAAGTCATTTTCAGACCTCAGTAACAGAATAGTGAATCTACATTATAAACCTCATTGATGTCCGGAAAAAACTACCTATTAGTGGATTTCCTTCCTACCTCTTCTTTGCCCTTTCTCTCACACATTTATCTTATTTGTACATCTGAAGAGAAACTCATTCTGACCCTCCTTACATCTATGAAACTTGATCAGCAGCACATATCAAAATATGATTCAAAAGAACTAACTCAGGCTTGCAATTATATAATTAGCCTCATTAATGGCTTACTTAGATGTGTTAGCAACTTGAGTTTATTCTTGCATTCTTAGCTGGAAAGAAGTATAAAAAAACATTTGACAGATCATGCCCTACACTGCAAATAAATGCACTGATGCAAAAAGTAATCATGCTTGACCTCTATAATGAAGGGATGAAAAGTCACCAGATTCTTAAGAACTTCATCCAGAAGGGCCAACCTCTTTAAGAATAAATGCTATTTATATCTATGCTAGCTCAATCCTCTTGAACAAATATGATCACATTGCTAAGCCTTTTAAATGACTATCTATATGCAATGCTGACTGAAAGCCATCAGCCCACAACTCATTTCTCGAGATCTTGAAAATTGGACTTGAAAAGCTTCAGAAAGGTTAAAGAGTGCAATATTATTACTATACAGTAGTGGTGAGGTCAGGTCTTTGGTTGCACTGAAAAAGTGTAAAGGTGCAAGGGAAGCAGCTAAGCCAATGTATAAAGTTGACAGGTGTTGGTATGGCTCAAGGCACAATTCTCAGCAGCCATATGGCCGATCTGAGCTGGAATCATCTACAGTATTCGCTGCATGGTAGGTTCCTATCTGGAAACAGACTTCTTCTACACTAGCATGTAAATTAAACGTGTCTTGGACCACTCCATGGCACTAAGGCCAAATGCCAACATCAAACTCGTCCTGCAAACAGGGTGGCTACATCAAAACAACCTATTGGGAATAGTCTTACCCCATATTAATTCCCTAAACAGGCCTGGAAACTGTTTGGGATAATTATAGTTGACTTAAAAGTGTGGATGATTGAATTCTATTGCCCAAGAATATTTTTTGGCATAGTTTTATATACTAGTAAAAATAACCTTGAAGCCTTCTAGCACACCTCTATCCCTCATTTGTTGTGCTAAAGGACCCTCTCCCCCTCCTACCCCTTCTCCAGACAGTTGAATTGTAATTCATCAGTTCTCAGGTTAATTTGGTGAAAACTAGACAATTGGCTCATCAGCAGGTGGTGTTACCCATGTGATGTAAGCAACCAATTCCCTCTTCCAACACAAGCACATCTTTACTGAGGCAAAGGAGTGCCCTGCCCATAGTGCTAGGCGCGGAGACAGACTCTTGTCTCCAGCCCTGGTGCTGACGATTCCACCTCCTCTCACCAGACAGGGTCTTCCTAAATCATACCACCACCACTGACCTCTGATGCTGGTGTATGAAATCAAGCAGTGAAATACAGAATTTTATAATCTAGAGATGCACATGTGAGCTGTCTGTATCTAGACGCTGCAATTTAAGAAAAAATTCTTAAAAGAAGTGTGTTACAGAATTGAATATATAAATAAAGCTGGTTTTCTTTCCCCAGTATGCTGTTTCTATCAAAATCTTCTTCATGCAGCTATGGGCTAAGTAGGTCAAGACATTCAGAAAAAGGCCAGAAGAGCTACTTTTTCAATGCTTTCTTTCCAGCATATGAAATTTTTCGCCAGTAAAAGATGGAGGGAAAGTATTTGGGATGTTTATGAGGAAACTTTTTTCCCATATTGTTATCTTCCTCTTTCCTAAGCATTAATTGTACTCTAGAAGCATCTCTCCCTCTTACATGTGAAACCTATCTCACCTTGGCACAGGCACACAAGTAGCTTGCTTATTGGAGAGTAGAACTGAAAGCAATGAACACAGGTTTTTCTGCTTCTAGAAAAGTAAGCCAAAATTCTTTACTAACACCAACACAGGCTGAGTTAGACAAGCACCAAGCTCGGAGAGCATGTGAGCCCATAGTGCTGAGTACAGGAGAAACATTAAAACTTACTCCATTATCCCATATCTCACAGGCCTGCCCTTTAACAACTTGGTAAATAAATGGAAATCCAATGTAATACCCACTAGCCACTTCCAGAGAGTGGTTGATAACTTACAGCAGAAACAGTATTTTCCTGATGTACAGTTTCAAAATGAAGCATCTTTATTCCCCAAAGCCATTTTTATTCTCCAGAAATGCTCAGACAATCTACTATAAGAAGATGGCAGTTCTTTGCGGGCAGAACAGGCTGAACAGGATTTAGGAACTGTTCGTCCCTTGCTGAAAAAGCGGGGAAAGGAGGGATCTTCGCCTGCAGGATTTCATCTTGGCCAAGATTTTATCTTGGAGGTAGTGGCAAATCCTTGGTTGACAAGAATGCTAAAAAATGTTGGAAATTCTCCAGGAGGAAAACAAGTTTCCCATTTCAACTTCTTATATGACATTTTACCTGCTGCTTCATATAATTTTTGTTTTTACATGCTCCAGAGGGATGCATTCCTCTAACCAACAGCTGTCTGTACAAGGCTTGCAAAGCTGTCTTTTCCATTTAGTAGCACACCTCTACTGCAGTCACTCATCTTTGAAGCTGTACCGTGATTTCCCGTGTCCATTTATCTTTTTTGTTATGGTTTTTAAGGCTGATATATATACACTGAAACTCTAGGACTGAAGTGTTTCAAGTCGAGTCTTGAAAAGTCTCCCCATGCTCTTTGCTTCAGACAGTTTCACTACATATTAGCCTTTAAGTAAAACCCATCATTTTCATAGTATTTTATGCCAGGGTGACTGAAGCTATAGAGAGTTAACTAGTTGATTTAGCAATGGAGATTAACTTTCAGTTTGTGTTTATGAATGCAAACTGTATGTTCTGAATGTGATAGGTTATAGAATCATAGAATCATTGGGTTGGAAAAGANATGAAACACAGTGTGTTTTTAAAAGTTGTTATAATGTCAACTGTTCGTACAGATGATACCTGAAAAAACAATAGGTAATAGAAGTCACAAAGTTGAGGAGAGTGGGAAGCATAAATCTTGTCAAGTGCTTTATGACATCAAAGAACCCTTGCATGAAAACAAGTAAACAACATGTTGATAAGAAGAACAATTTTTTTTTCCACTTTTGCTTTAAGAAGTTTAATGTGTTTAACAATATATGGTGAAAGCCTTTTTCAAAACATGAACATGTGGGTTACTACAGAACTGATGCTGAATGCTCTTAAATGGAAATGTCACATTGCCGTGAATTGCAGGGGAATCAACCAACAGTAGAAAACAGTTCTCTTTGTCCTGCACAGTCCACAGCATTGCTTTTTCTGCAAGTTTTCTATGTACGGGATTAGGTATTTCATTAACTTCCACCCTCTTCAGAGACCTAGCTTTGATCTGATGTAAATCTTTGTAGTTTCATCTATTTCAGTGAAACTACCCAAGTTTGTGTGGCAATGGCACCATAACCAGCAATATACATTAATGTTGCTTTCACTGCATTGTATCTATTTCACAAATGGGTCCAATACATTAGAGAGTAAACGCATTATGCAGTGCAACCATAGGAAACACTACCAAACCAGGAACGTACCTAAGAACTTCGGACATCTGCTTTCAGGTCTTCCAAAGGGGTTCTACAAGACTAATTATTTGTAGAGTATGGGTATGCTGTGATAAAAGATACTACAGAGTACTCTATATTCCATGTATTATTCTACTAAAGAATATTTATGTTCTTTCTAGTAAATAAAAGAAATCATTAAAATTGTTCTCTTCTAACTTTGTCCAGAAGATGAAAATGATAGAAAAAATCTGAAACAACATACATACAAAACAGAATTGATGTATTATTTTGTGTCTTCAGTCCTCCAAAAGTAACTCCAGAGTATGTAAGATACTGGTAATAACTGATTTTTTTATTAAAAAAAACAAAACAAAAATGCCAGGAGAAAATAATTATTACATAAGAAGAATCAATACTACAAAGATCAGTTAAGATCTAATAATGGAAACAGCTCTAGAATTAAGCATTTACCTCTTGGGGGGACTTTGGCTCCACTGGAAGATGCCTATCTCTGTGAACTTCTCCAGACTTCGTTTTATGAACTGTTTCAGAATGTAGTGGGGATAGCAGTGCTTGCTGTTTTCTAGCTCTTCCTATACTGATGCAACATGCACTTACTTTTATCAATACACTGAGCCAGAAGAACATGTAATATTATGTCATAATTCTATTGAGCCGGATGTTTAGATGGGCAACAGTGTTTATTGAGAATTACTTAAAATTATAAGATGCAAGTTAGCAGGTAGGGGAGGAGGAGAGAGCTCAAATACTCCAGACATTTGTTTTGAAAGCATTGGAAGAGAAGACTGCAGAACTGCATCAACATGAGCACTCCTTCATGTATGTTTGTTTATGGGGGTGTTTAAAGGCGTTTTTTGATGCACTTAAACCAGGTGGGGAAAAAAACCCAAACCAAACACCTTAACAGTTCACTCCTCAGCTGGAAGTTGTTACAATTGCTGTAAATTTCACTGCCTAACCTAAATACCACAGTCTTTAATCTCCTCCATATCCAACAGATATGCAGAGTTCAGCATCATGACTTTGTCAGACATGAGTCTGCTGGAGTAGGGCAGGGGACATAAGAAGGGACATTAGAAGAAAGAATCAGTTTGGGGTTTTTGGGGGGAGATCTCTGAATATGGTCTTAAATACTTAGAATTGTCCTGTTAAGCATAGTTTCAAGTAGTACAAGGGTAACATGGAGGAAGATGGTCATTTTTTCTCCTTCTTCTCCATTACATATGCACTTCAGCAATGTGGGTAACAAGCTAAATTGTGCTGACCTTTATCAGAGACAGGGTGTAACTACTGAAGGAGAAGTAACTGCTGCATGCCACATCATCCATTTGCCACTGCACTTTCTAGGCTTCCTGATAGCACATAACCACACTAATGAGCACATCAGCTCAACACACTTACTCACAAATCTCTTTTGAATCATTCTATCAGCTCCAGTTGCAGGGGTGAATGTAAATGCCAATCCCAGATCTACAGCTAGTTTAATGTGCAGGAAATGATACACAATTTACAAGAGCCTCAACTATGGCTCATCAAAATAAGAAAGTCTTCTCCTAATTATATTCCATGCCATCATGACATTTTAACTCTGTAAGACTGCATTGTCATGTCATGACAACATGCTCAGCAGACTTCACAAATGTCACATACAATGAATGGTACCTGAATATAGTAAAGTTGAAAGATGTCCATTTAGGAGTCTTGCAATTTGCTCACAAAGAGAAGGATGAAGTTGAAGCCATGCATCACTTAATTAATTTAGGAGCAGTTCTCCCACTTTTAAAACTCATGCCAGAGATTGCTGGAAGCAGTTACAGAAAGGGACAGATAAAGGTGAATTCAAAGTCCATTCACAACAGCTAAGAAATATCTACCTACTTCCAGGTAAGAACTTCCTATCATAGCAGCACTAGGTGTGGCTGTTTCACATATTAATTTTCCTCCATAGGGCAATACAGAACTCAACAACCCTGCAATTTCTGCTTCATTTTCTCACTGACAGTCTAGGTCTCCAAGTCAGTACCATCTCCTCTTTCTTTCCTGCATGATTTGCTGAGGCCATTTTAAACACCTCCAAGCAGGTTGTCTTTTTTCCACCAAATTCTGCTAATCTAATACTTAAATAAGGACAACACTTAATAGCAAGTATGCCTCAATCCTCTTACATACTGACTTCTGCTCATCTTCAGGACACCCCATTGCTGTTCCCTCATCCCTGACACTCGTTCTCTTCTTCCCTCCAGAACGTTGACTTCAGTTGTGACCACTCAACCTTCTGTAGGACTGTGCTCTCAGAAAAGATAACAATTAACACTAAAAGGCAGGAGCCTCTTAAAACCAGTCATTTGGAAAGCTGTGCTGACCACCATTTTACCAAGTTTGAGATACAAAACAAAACTAATAGGAGTTGTGTATCCTGGTAAACATATGAAACCTGTTTTCTCTTTCCAGCTGAACTTGCATGGAGTTATTCACAGGCAGAGAACAAACAATATAGAGAACACACGGCTTGTCATTGGGAACTAAATTCCCATTCAAGTTCACAGCAAGTGACACAACTGCTGTTCTGTTAAGAGGTGTTATGGATGTCACTTGTCATACAACACAAAAGAGCCTGCCTCAGTACTTAATAATTTAGGGTAGCAGGTCTAACACACGGAGGCTCTTTAGTAGAAACCGAATAAAGTTATCTACCTCCACATTTCTCTTTAACATACAAACGCTGTGAAAGTGAGTTAAAGAATAAATGAGGAACCCATCTCTTAAAATCTGCCGTCTTTAAGCATGAAATAACCCTACATGTGACATACCCTCTGCTAAACTTGCAGTGATGGTCATCTTGTTCTTTCACTAATGACCAAATAACTACAAGTCAAACATTATTGGTATACACAGTATAAACACATACTATTGAAATTGCATTTTGATCAGTTCTCTAGGTTTTCTTCTTATAATTTTTCAGTGCATACGGAAACCACTCTAGTTAATGGAATTTAAAAGACTAAAAAAGCTGGTAGAGTTTAAGGAATAAGCAAGTTACATTGCAGACACCTACTACATCACTGTTTCAGAAAACAAGCAACTGGAATGCTAAGTCATAGGTGCTTTTAAACTTGCATGAAGTACACACACTGATTTTCAGTGTGATTTTTTCATAGCTATCAAGGGCAGTATGTGGCCTTGGCACCATTGATCTTTATTTGGTAAGAGAGATTAGTAAGGATATGGTATTGGAATCTGGGCCTGAGTGAAGTGAAGCAGTTGTAGCATGTGGACAGATAAAAATTTCCCTGCTTAGACTACAGAGAGTACAATACACATTCATCTTTCAGAAAGGTGAAAGGTAACAAGAAAATACCAGTGCTCCTTGTTTGGTGTTAATCAAAAGAGACCCAGGGAGAGGCATCTATTCTTTTTGGATAACAGTGGTCCTACCTCCTGAGCCATAGTTTAAAATAATAATAATACCAGCACAACACTTAAAACTATCCCAATCGTCAGCCTACTTGTACATCACACCCTCTATGTATGAACGTCTTGCCTACACTGCTCATTGAAATTGTCACACCCTTTGCAGCAGAAATCATTTTTTATTTGGGGCTTGTACAGAGACCAGCACAGTTGAGTCCTGATCTTGGTTGGTATCCCAAAGCATTGGTAATATAAAGGAATAAAAATTGTCAATGTCACTCAGGAAGTTGTTAATGATTGTCATCAATCACTGACCTGCTTAGATTTGATGTATATGCTGAGCTCTTTTGATTCAGGGTGAATGAAGCAGCAATAAAAATGCATTTCATGTGGGAGGAGCTGAAACAATTGCAACCATTGCCCCAAAACTAAGTCAGCATGGAAAGTCTCAGGAGAGTTTACATCAAGCTAGCCAAGAACTAATGCAGATGCAGAGGTCAGAGCATTGGTTGGGTCCAATGGGTGGGCCATGCAGCTCAGTGAAGAAAGCTATGAGAAAACCTGAGCAAGTGTGGGGAAACGAAGAGGCAGAGTTTCTAATTTTAGGCACAACATTTCTCTTACAGAAGAACTGGATAACTATACAAGGAAACATTCCCATCTCCTTCATTTCTACTATATACAGGAAAGCAAGAGAATGAGTACTTTATAAATTAACACCTGACTCATCTCAGCAGTTTTACCACCTAATGGGAACAGTCTTGCTAACTGCTCAAGCAATAGATATGACACATAGTGAAGTAATTTATCAAGATCCCATTGTCACATGAAAAGAGGAAAGAAATGGGGTGCAAATCTGAGAGAAAACAGCTGAACAAATTTATTTCCTTAAAGAGTACAGAGTTCCCAGTCAATGATAATGATGTGAAGGAGAACAGAGAGTGGTCTATACACCAAGTTGCATTTGCATCCTATCTCTGGCTGCAAAGGGGGAAGTGCCTTAACACTAACACAAAGGTGTGCAATGTAAGGGGGAGGGTGGGGGGAGAGAGAAAAAAAAAGTTTTACTTGGGTGGGGTTGGTTCTACATGATTTCTTCAGCAACAGAAAGTGGAGTAAACTCTATATCCCAGTAGCGGGGATAAACTAGAACTTCTTTAAAAGCCCTAGTGCAACACATACATGTAGTGACATTTTGTGAAGCAGATGCAGGGGAGCTAGGACTGGCCGTTCCAAATATCAAGCCAAACACTCTTACGGCCTTCAGCGTCCAGACACTGCTGTGCTTACCTGGGCAGCTGAACTCTCTCTCCATACAGCTGCTCTTGCCCCATCACAGCCTACCAGCATGTAAACATGGGGATCAATCTTCAGAAATGTCTAGATAAGCAAAGTAGAGTCTAAAGCAACTACATGACAAGAGAGGATTTACCAAACCTGAACTTGCTAAGTTTCAGAAAACAGCCTGAATGAGGAGATACAAGAAGGCCAACATATTCATTTCGATACAGCCCTGGTGAGGTCGCTGAGAATCTTCCGCTGGCATTAGCCAGCTTTTCACACAGCTGTGCAAGGCCCAAGTTCAACCACAGTTTAGCGCACACCTAACCTTTGAGCCAACAAACAGTTTTGTTGCCTTTCCTGGAACAGTGGCTCATAAGCTGTAAAGTTAGGTACCTATTCAAAAGCCTTGCTGAGTTTCAACCACAAATCTTTACCTTAGAATAACTAAATGGTATAGTCCCATTGACACGTAATTAATCATCCCAGTGTATGTTCGCACCTGAACCAATTGGGGGAAAAAAAAATCACATTAATCTCCAGCAAAAATACACCAGAACAATACCAATGACATGTGGAGTTCATTTCTTGTTTTGCTGATAATTTACTTATGGCAAGATCAGTTTGCCAGTATTATTAGAAAATGTTTTTCATTATTCTTTCACAATGCCTATTTTGAAAGTGTTGAGTTTATCTCAGTCTTCTCAGCTCAAAGAAGTTTAATTTTAGATATTAAAAAATGCGCTCACATTAGTCTATCTGTGAGTTATTTAGTCATACAGCTAGCAAGGCAGGAAGTACAGATAGTGATGGAATCTCTCCTGCATCTACCTTCTAGAGATTCAGATATATCTTATAGATCACAACAGATAAGAGCGTTAGTCAGCAAGCCAAAAAAATTCAAAATCTTCTCTCTTCTGAGCTATTTGGATGAAGCATTGAAATGGAGGTTAGGACAGCAACCCAACTCACCAACATTTCAGAAGAAAAAAAAGTAGCCATTTTCCCTCGCTTCAAGTTTATTTGATTTAACGTTGAGAGCTTGAACATTTTCTAAGTCCAGAGGCCATGGACAAAAGAGGCAAGTAAAATCCCAGCACACTACTAGGGTGAATTAAGTTTAGGCTAGAAATCCTAAATCAATGGACAAAAATAGATTAGACTATAAATGCATTTTTCTAAGAGGTCAAAAGGTCAGATGTCAGGAAATTGGACAAATAAATAGAGGCAAATCCGAGAAAAGAGATAGGCAAAAACTAAGGCATTTTTCAATAAAAATGATAATGAGCAGTGGCTTATACAAGACGAGGAATAATAAATAAAAAGGTAATCTGACAATACATTTCTGTAGTTATTGAATAAAGGACTTGGACAAAACTTGCCAGAAAGAGTTTGAGGAAGTATCAGGTCTGGCTGGGGATAGTTGAAACAAAAGGGAAAAAGATGTTCTGAAACTCAGCAAGTCTGGAAATCAAGCTTACACATTCAAAGGACACAAGTGGAACAAATCCACTTGAGAGACTGAAGTTCCACAGAGGTGTCACTCATGAATGAGGTTGTGACTTGTGTTAGAAAAACATGACTGACTGTTGTGTCTGCAGTTGCATCAAAAAGTCATTCTAGACATTAAGGGCTAATCAAAGTCAAAAGATTTCTATGTTAGCAGAGATGATTCACAGAATCACGGAATAGTTGAGGTTGGAAGGGACCTCTGGAGGTCATCTAGTCCAACCCCCCTGCTCAAGCAGGGTGGCCTAGAGCTGGTTGCCCAGGACTGTGTCCAGTTGGAGTATTTCCAAGAATGGAGGCTCCACAACTTCTCTGGGCAACCTTTTCCAGTATTTGATCATCCTCACAATAAAAAAAGTTTTTCCTTGTGTTTAAATGTGATTTCTTGTATTTTAATTTGTGCTCATTGCTTTCTGTCCTTTCACTGCGCACCACTGAGAAGAATCCGGATCTGTCTTCTTTACATGCTCCCATTTATACATATCAAGCCTTTTCTTGTCACGGTTAAACAGTCCCAGCTTTCTCAGCCTGTCCTCGCATAAGAGATGTTCCAGTCCCATAAATGTCTCTGAGGCCCTTCACTGGACTTGCTCCAGTATGTTGATGTCTTTCTTGTACTGGGGAGCCCACAACTGGACACACCACTCCAGACATGATGTCAAAAGTGCTGAGGAGAGGGGAAGGATCACCTTACCTCCTTTGACATGCTGGTGACACTCGTCCCAAGGCAGCCCAGGATGCTGTTAGCCGCCTTTGCCACAAAGGCACAATGCTGGCTCATGCCCAATTTGTTGTCCACCAGGACTCCAGGGCCTTTTCTGCAAAGTTGCTTTCCAGCTGCTCATTCCCCAGCCTGTACTGGTGCATCAGGCTATTTCTCCCCAGGCGCAAGACTTTGCAATTCTCACAAAGTCCCAGAAAAAAGCTTTTGAAGGCTTTATCCAATAGGGGTAATGGAAATAATCAGTTGCCCTCTTTCTTTAAGTAATAGGCATCCACTAAAGTATCAAAACATAGTCTAAATTCCCAATTTTTCTTTGTGGATCTGCTTCTAAAACAACTCATTTATTACTCATGAAATGTTGCTAACATGATCCATGTAATAAAATTAAATCACAGCTCACATTGCCGTTGTTGGGGTTTTTTTTCTCTAAAGGTATCTTGATATTTTTAAATTTTTATTTTTCCAAGAATCAATAATGTAATTTACTTAAAAGATAGAAAACATGCACTAGAAACCATAAAATGAATACCATTTGAACAATGATACAGGCCTTGAAGCTGTGAATTGACTGTCCCCAAAATAATAAACAGGCCCTTCCCGGTGACTGGTCAATTTATAATCTGATCCTACTGTGATTTACATACATGCTTTACACATGATAAGGTATCTCACGGACTTCAAGAAAGTCAGGTCAACATTTAAACTATTCTGAGATTAACCTTAGTCATGGTTTCCACTATACCCAAACTAGTAGACCTGGGGTACAGATTTGTGATTATTTTTTTTTGTTTCATCAAGATGTTTAATCTTCATATCACAGAAGTTGAAGAGAATTTTAAAATCTATTTCTGGTTGAGAAATATCTTTTCCAACAGCTCAGCTTCTGGTTGTTTGAGAAATATTTATCCTTCAATTCACAAAAATTATTCTTTATTCATCCTTAGTGCAACTATATTTTTATACCCATAATATTGTATTCATTAGTATTTTCCATAAGCTGTTATCAATAGTAATTTTATATGTCTATCCCTAAACTTTTCATTTCTACTGTCTTTGAAGATACGTCATTATATCTCAGCTAAGCATAAATCTTGGACATAAAAGGTTTTGTTTGGTTTTGTAACTGAATGTTGCCACGACATCAGAACAATTTATGACCCTGGTAAAAGTGGAAATATCTGTGTATTATGCACGAGTCTTCACATATTGGGACCCAAAACAGGTCTTTTCATGTTGTGCATAACATTTTAAAAATAGTCCAATCAGTTGATTTTTAAGATTGTAGCATAACTTTTCCTTGTAGCTGTAGAGATTGAAATGGGTGTAGATATGAAAGCTAAACCATTTCCATAAATATTTCAAATACCAGATAAGGTAAGGGCCTGTCAGCATTTCTTTAACAAATCATTATTGTCAGAGAGACTGTAACTCAAGTGTGAAAAAAGCCAAGCTTCTCTTTGAACTCCAACTTACCTTAAAATTAAGGGGAGGACATCCAGACCAACAGAAAATTACTTCTAGCAAATGTAAAAAAATACAAAGGTAATACAAGACTTCCCCCTACCTCCAGCCCTCCTTGCAGAAACTGTGGGTCTCAAATGCTTTTGCTGTTTCTGTAAACTATATTCCTGTGCCTTAAATTGTTCTTTTTCATTTAAAGTGGAAACCTTATTTTTTTTCAAGTGCCCATAACACAGATTACCAATTTTGGACATGAACTACTACAGATTAGAGGAGGACAAGTAAATAGAAATTACCACAATACATTATTTTCAAATCTGGTTTGCTGTGTGTTCATTCATTCTTCTTAACAAAAGATTCATAAGCGTTTGAGAAGGTGGAGTGAGTTTTTATCTCTGCCAACCAAATAATCCTGGGGTTTAGGAGTCTGTCTGTTTCTCTAAACCTTCTTTCAAAGTGATTTTGTTATACTGCAGTGCTTATGCTATTATATAGCTATGGAGTCTACAAATAATATTAGCTGGCTGACAAAATAAGGCGTCCAGACCCAAGCAATTCTTTTCACAGTATCAGCTCACAGACCAGTAATTCTGGAAGGAACTATTTGTAAGGTATGAATTTGTATGAATTAATAGGCAAAAATAATGGTAACAATAAGCATTTGTAGGAACTAAAGAGCTTGTATGGAGTAGTGTGATTGCCATCTCATTTCCCACATTTGTCTATGTCCTTAAAGTTACTGTAAAGTTATGTGAGGAATTTGTAACTTTCAACAACTAATATTCAAAAGCTTGCTGAGCTCCATTTAGCAGGACATGGCATTAACACAAAGCAATTATCTCAACCATTTGCAAAACATTAATAACCATACATCTCTAGCTACGCTTTCCAAAAGTCAGGAACAGCACCTGAGGGAGGATCCAACCTGTTTCTGTGTCATGATATTGTCTACAATGGAGTAAAATGTAGGCAACAGCTCCTCTGGATTTAACATCTTCATACCTCACTTTTGTTTGTACCATTTCATTCTAGGCATTATCATATAAGTAATGCTATGAAAGTGAGATTGATTAAGGATTTAGTAAAAACTCAACATCCCAAATGTTCAAGAGGTTTGAGGATCACGAATACACCACGCAGAATGGTGAGAAAAGGCTTACTTTGTAACAAAAACATTTAACACTTTCCCCCTCCACCCCTTACCCCCTCCGATTTCACCAATCTCATGCAGTATCTGTTTAACACAACTTTCTGCTTCGGCTAAAACATGCTTTCTGTAGTATATTGCCAAAAGGTCACTAAGTGCAACGGAAATGTATTTTTGCTTTGATAAAGAAGCGAGTACTTGTATTAGAGATTCAAGACTTCCACATTTCCACAGTATATCCACAAATATACTGACTTTTACCTCAATGACTTCTAACCAAAAAGGCACATGCCTAGGATCTCACTACCATTTGTCAATCTGCGTAGCACCAAGAGTTGTGAACATCACCACTTTAAGCACACCCAGTTACATACATAAAACTCAGTCACCTCCTGAATTTTCCCCACCTCTAGTTCAGAGCTCCATTTTGCTGGACTCATGATTCCAAATATTAACTGATGCAGCTGAATTGCATGTGAACCCATTTGAAACAGTCTCAAAACCACCTGGGATCAGAAGTACTTGCTTGGAAGCCACTACAACCCCATCTTCCCTATAAATACAAGAGCTGAGAGAATTAGTAAAAGGTAATGCTCTTAGGATGCCATTCTAAATAAAATATCCATATTTTTCTTAGGATGTGGAAAAAACATCTTGAAGTAGCAAAAGGTTGCTACTTCAACCTCTTATAACAGTGACACTCAACTTTGAAAAGAAAACTAAAACATCTTTGCAGGAAGAAATCCATTATCTGAGATCCTCAAAATTCTACAAAGTTGCATGCTGCTTTGCAGAAACAAGTATCATTATTCTACATGGTATGCCTAGCTACGTATCCTACAAAAGCACTGCTAAGTGACATTTCAGCCTTTTGCAGCAGCTGTATATGGAGCTAGTAGCCCTATTAATGATATTTGACTCTTCCCTAGCGTAAGTCCTTGTTTCAGTTGGTTGTAACTTTGCATGTTTTAGATATTGAGGCTGAACTTTGTAGTTACACTTAGAGATAAAAATAGTGTGCCATTTTTCACAACAAGGAGAAAAGACTCATTATTTTTCTTTCATCCAAATTGATCCTCTTTGGGTTTTTTAAGACAAGTTAGTGTCTCCAGGGTTTAGGACAATGGCTGAAGACCTGTGGATTTTATGTCTATGTGTGATAGCTATCTCCCTTGTCATCTCTACAGCAAGAGATGGAAAAGTCAAATCTCTGAAAATTTCTGTTTCAAATCTGCAGGAGATCCTTAATACCAGGTAGCTCTCTTTTCAGAAGATTTTATGTATGTTTAACTATAACTCTTTTCCCCCGAAACGTTTTGGGATAACAGAACCTTTTGCTAAATTGGATCCCGCCTCATTCATTTCACAAGATGAACATTTAAGAATTAATCAGGATTATGTATCAATAGACTGTTGTTTGTACAAGTCCTGGATATTTGTCAACCCCTGTAGAAGGTCTGAAGTCAAGGTTGCAGGAAGATGCTTAAAAAGGAGAGATTATTTAATGGGTAGGGCAGTTAAACAGTACTCCAGTAAAGCACTAGTGCTGCTCCCCACAGACACTTCTGCTTAACACCAGCAAGTTACTGAAAACAAATTTGTCACAGGGTACTCACTAATAAGTATTCGTGGTTTTCTGCGAAGATACCTGGGAATGCTTTTGCATAAATTCTGTAGCTAAAATATTGGAAGTAGGGTTTGAATGTAAGAAGTATCCTGTATGCTAAGTAGCCTGAAGATTCATGCCTTAAATTAGCTGCCCAAACTTAGCAGATCCTTGGCTTTGGTCTCTTGGGCCTATAAAAAGGGATATTAATAGCAACCAGTCTCAGCTAGGAGTTAAATTCATGAATGTTTGCAGAACATCCAGATTCTGTGTTGAGCCATTCCCAGTAAAGTCCCTCAATAAATTAATAATTTTGCATTCAATACAAGGATCAAGGAGGTGGAGATGTGAGGACAATATTAAATAAAACATTCATTGAAAAAAGCTGGGGTCTTGGACAGAGAAAAAAACCCCACAATCTTTAATTACATTATTGCACATTTTATTATAACAAACATGTGCAAAGGTGATGAATTAAGGTCACACAGGCAAACTTGATTCTGGCACTTCCCAATTTCAACATATTTGACTTTGCAACCTTAAAATTCTTTTAGTGTAGGATTTTTGGATGCAGTACAGTATATATTTGTAAGAGAGCCAAAAACAGCTGCATGAATAATGCAAAAGCCTTGCATACCACAAATTTACCTAAATTTGACTTTTTATCTAGATCAGGAAAGACAGCAAGTATGCAAGTGCTTATTTTGGGGGTTGGGGATTCATTTGTTTGCAGTAATTTAGATATCAGTGTCAGAGCATGTCAAATAGCTCTGTTCTGTAATTTCCACTAAAAATTCATCACTCAGAGAAAACACTTTCTGGACAGTGTGAAAGGGTTCCACGAGCATGAGAAGTGACTTGATTGACTGAAGTTACCCTTGCAAACTTTTAAGGGAGGTACAGCTCCATAGTAAGTCAGCGGGTGAGGAGGAAGAAGACTAGAGAGGAAAAAAAAAGGATGAAAAGACGGCTTCTGAGTGGTTAGAGGAAAAGACAAGAAACTGAGACTCAGGAGGCATCCCATTAACAGTTGAAGCACAAGCAAAATTTATCCTGATGATTTTATTCTGGCTGTCACTTCTTGAAAGATTTCAGCTTGTAGAGTGCATAAGACATTTCATCCTTGCAGACTTCAGAAGAAGCTGAGAATAGGGAGCATCTTATAAGACCTAGACTTAGGATCTATCCAATTTCCTGTCCAAATTGCAGGGTCTTACACATGCAAAGATGTTTAACTGTTTGCAGAGCTGAATTTTATCTATTTAAGGACACCCTATAACTTACACTACTGTAGTGGTTTCAGGACTTTAATGCAGTTATGTAGTAATACATTGTCCCTTACACTTCATTTTCCTTGAGTTTCTGAGGCAGTTGACACCATTCCATCCAGTGTACGGTACTTGGGTTAATGATGGGTTAACAGGGACATGCCCAGCACCCACTTAGTTGAGTTGGGCAAGCTTGGCACCAGGCTAGCTCCTGAGGTGTGTAGGAAGAAAAGGAGTCAGGGGAAGGAAGCCTCCAAAAAAGTCACTTTGTAACAGGATACAAAGGTTTATGAGAAAGTTGGCATGTCCTTACTGGACACAGCAGGGATTTGGACTTAACGACCTAAATGACGCGGCTCTGTGAAGTCAAACAAAAACTTGGCCACAGCTACCATACACATTATTGAGATAACTTATGCTCTAGTCTACAATACAAATAGACCTTACGTCACCTTAGCAGTTATTATTTTTCAAAGTCTAGGAAATGAGATGTAAAAGCCACTCAATGCAACTTTTAAGTATGAACAACTAGGTTTTAAATTAATTAAATATTTAAACACATCCACAAGTGCTTACATTAAAGTTGTTGTTCAATTTATGTGCTACTTGCTAGACTAGGACCATAAATCAACAGGAGTCAGAAAATGCAAAAGTTTATATTCTAGCAGTGACATGATTTTGGCACTCATAGGACTTTCTATTTCTGTTTTCTCATTAAACATATCACTTAATATGCATAAGGGGCTTAGTCAACACTATACCTTGTCAAACTAATATAATTATTCACTATCACTAATGTCTTCCGCACTGGTGTGTAAATTTTCCTTTTTATATATATCCTTTAAATATTTGCATCTTAAGATTTTTGCAAGTTTGCTTGCACACAGGCAAGAAGCAGCACATATTTTTAAATACTACCACATTTAGTATTCCTTTAAATCCTCTTCTCTGCTTGTAACGGAACTACATTCTCCATTTAACTGGGCATTGGATGAGGACCACACACAGCACATTTTTATCATGAAGAATCCCAAAACGAACTGTAAACTAACTGATCTACAATACAGCAGGAGTATTTTGACAAACTTCTCTGAAATGCAATCAGCTGTGGCTTGAAATGCAGCCATTGTTTACCAGTACATGAATACCACTTTACAGTTCGTAGCAAATGGTGAAAAAATTGTACCCTTCCTAAATAACCAAAGATGCAGTAGAAAATTAAGTAGGTAATACATCATTAACAGATCTGGAGTTCAGCCAAGACAGAAAAGCTAATCTCACTACTTTTACCATGAGCCCCAAAGAATACAAGGTGACCTGAGGAG
>WAAD01015220.1:201367-242624 GCA_013389945.1 Fregata magnificens
AAGAGTTTCCTAACTAGCTATTACAAATAGCAGCCTATTTAGCATCTCTGCACAGCTTACAGAAAAACACACTGTTTTAAAAAGAACATTAAGACCACAATGGCTGGGTACTCACAGTTAAGAAACACCATTTAAAAACTGCTGTACATCCTCTAGCTCTTTTATACATGGTGTGTTATGATGCAATCTTTAGTAAACACAATCACGGGACTTTTTTTTCCCACAGGATCCTGCCTCATTCAGTGCACAGGATACAATGTGCTCAGCTAATGAGCAGCTATTCAATAATCTTATCCTCATTATCTTCCCAGCAGAACCTTTTCCCCCAGCGGCCCCAGCATTTCTCCAGCACTCCCTGGAGTTCATAAGCCTGCTCTCAGGCTTCAGAGGACAGGGGACTGCGTCATGTCCCACCTAGCCAGATTTTGCCAAGAGAGAAAAGGGACCTGTGGATCTACCCCTGTTGCTACCCACTGTGAGGGGAGATGTGAGTAAAGATCACAAATCTCTTGAATCTTTCCATTCCTCTTCTCCTCAGGAAAAAGGACCAGGGAGCAGGGCCAGACTGCCAAGGGCAGAGAGAGATTTCTGCGTGCCCTAATTTGCCACTAGCTGAGCCTGTGACCCATCTCCTGACACACAGCAAACATTCAGATGGACATGCCCTTCTCCACCTCTCCTGAGGATGCCAGACACTACTCCCTTCTCTATAAGGTAGTCTACTTCCAGCCACACTCAGGAAGAATTGACAAACCCCGTACACCCAGATATAAAATGTAAATGCTTCATAGAATAGAAGTAGATCTTCACAACATCCCTGTAAGATGATGGTTCCCATGAGATGTCAAGCTGTACTAGGTCTTGGCACCTCACATGAGGTCTTTATGGCCTAATTTTTCAGAATGCTCCTGAAGCACACTCCATGGTGCTGTGTATGTTGCAACACGACCCTGACCCATTTGCAGCATGGGTACTCTAAAGATGCATGCTAACTACTGGCTACCTCTGAAAGGTTTGGGTTAAATGACTCGGATAGTAGTAGAGCTCTACGACAGAGACAAGGTGAGAATCTATTCCTTTACGGAGATTTCAGTATCCATTAACCATCATATTGTCCCATCTCTTCTTCAGTCCTCTACACTCAGTTCCTCACTACACACCTTGCAATAAATGAAGCACTTTGTCTTATGGATAAGAACTGTTTTTATTACAGTTGTAGTACAGTCAGATAATGTTGTACCTGTACAGCTGTATAGCTATCCCTGACTCACCTCTGGAGCAGACCAGTCTATGTACTGAGTAAGATGACAGTCACAGAAAGGAGGGAGAGGGAGGGGATACCTGTCAGGGCTGCTGTATCAGTCTGGATATCTCAAATTGGTCCCAATGCTAAATGCACAATAGTATCTACAGTCAGTGTTCCTGCTGCCTCCAGAGAGAAGCACCTATCCTTCTTACCAGCACTTTCTACACACTGCTGCCTCAGCTACATCTCCCAGTCACTTTTGGTACCACAGCTACAGTGTCTTTTGTGGTGACTGCTGGGGTGATTTCTGCTACTCCACCAATCACCTTGTGAGGCACCCCATGGTCAAAAACAGTATCTGACTGAATAGTATATTTCCTCAATACTTCAGTTGTCTCAGATTCACCCATCAGAGGCCACCACATCCTTTGAAAATATGACTTAAAGTTAGCAATCAGGATTTGGTAGTGAGAAGTAATGGGTAACCTTGTGATGTTACTGGTCCTGTTTAGAATAGAGTCTACAAAAGAAGTTTTAGATCTAGATACTGCCTGCTATTGCAAGCCATTCCATTTGCAAGGTTAACTGGGCATTTCAGCATCTTGTGACAAACGTGGCATTCCTGGCAAGTTTGGGTAGAGCTTTTTTTTTTTTCTTTTAGATGGTTGGTTAGTTAATTATTTAGTAAGCAGCTGAATAAAAATGTCTTCAGAGCTCTTTCTCTCTCCATTCCAAGGTCTTTCCCTTTGGTTTTTTTATATGAGACTCATCACAATTATGAGCTGCAACTCAGAGCTCTCTGTTATCATCATGCAGGAACACTACACTATTGAAGCTGTTGCAGATTGGTTTGGTTTACTGTTACATTTGCAATTTTAGAAGCAACTGCTCTTACACCTATTCAGCTTCACTGAAAGGAACGAAGACAAGAGCCAGCCATTTCTTGTTTGCTCACCAGAAATTTGAAATCCAGAGGAGGGGGAATAAGCCATGAATAATTGCATGAATTAGTTGCTAGGCTGTGGATGCAAAACACACCTGGGAATTACCAACATTAAAACACCTATACTTGGACATTGCCTTCTTTTATCTAAAGCAGGCTAGCTGTGAAGAAGGAATGATGTAGAAAGTTTAAGTGCCTTAATTGCTTTGGAGATCTGCTTTTGGACATATTTAATCTCCCTTTAGGCTTATGAGCTTGTAGAACCCTCAAATTAAAAAAAAAAAAAATTAAAAAGAAAAGGGGGGGNCCCCTCCTCCATCTAATGTTTCCAGACTTTCTCAGATCTAATTAGCAAGGATTTACATCAGTGAATTAAGCCTGTACCTTTAAAAGTGTAACCTACATGCTTGCATTCCACTGAGCTTAAACTGTACTAAATTGCAGCCGTAACTTTACTATGTCTCCTAAAAAAAATTCCCTCTTTTTCATCATTTAAGGCACAACTCTTTGCATTTTCAGTAGGATGGTGGCAGAGCTGAAAGAATGAGAAAGAATCTGTCTTAATCCCTCATAATCTTCCTGAGCATCAGGATCGGATCTGTGGGCAGCTTCATTATTAGAAGTATCATTGCTCAAATTTCCTCTATTACTAGGTAATTATTTGAATAATCCATTTTGCTTGAGTGAGTTCATAAATCATTTGTTTTGGGATATATATTTGGCAGCGATTTTAGGGAAATTCATGTGCTCGGACCTGAAAATATTCATTTCTTGTTTTCTTTACCAGCCTGGTACCCGATTAACCCTCAATTTAATAGAATGTCTAATCTAGAGGAAAACAATTGCTCAAGACACAGCGCAAGACTGAATCACATCTCATTTACACTGATGTAAGCAGTGGAGAGAGCCACTGAAAAGAAGGAATTTACGATACTTTAAATAAGAAAAAAATTCAGGCTCACAGTGTTGCTTTGTAATGCCTCAGCGTTGCAGTTGAAACTGTATGTGTTGAGCACTTTGCAATGGCAAAAACTGATCAGAAATAAACTTTATCAACTTTAATAAAAACTTGCAGAATTTTCAAGGGATTCAGACCAAAAAAGCACTTTTTATCTAAGTCCATGAGAATTTGATAAGGACTAGTCAACCCTACAAAAATCATAGCAACTTTCTCTAACCATCTCTTCAGATGGGATTCAATTAGTAAAATAAAGGGAATAAAGAGAAAGAAAACCAAGGAAATGTTATTGTATGTTATTAAACTCAATAAGGCTTTTCCATCAGAGAACGTCAAGTCTTATTTCTGGTAATCCCTGTGCTGCTGTAAATCAGGAGTTACTGCTATGAAGACTACAGAGTTCCAACAGAATAAAATTGCAGTAAGCAGAAGCCAGATCTTTGAGTCATATTGCACAAGTCTAGAGAATTGTGAGACAAAAATCTTTGCTACTTGCAACTGTCTGTGTTCTTGTAAGTCTCTCAGAAATGTTATCACTTGAATATTGACAGTTTGGCAGCTCTGCCCCAAACAGTCTGAAACAGAAACCTAAAGGTGAAGACCGTTAAAACTTGGGTCTCAGCAGATTTTGTTCCACCTAAACCCCAGTGTCCCACAGCTGGATTCCTTTCAAGAAACTTGAAGCAAAACACAGACAATGGCATGGATTGTCAGCCCCAGTGCCAGCAGTGACCCTCTTGCCTCCAGGCACCAAGGTGTCAGCCACGGTCCCTCAGGATTACCACCTCTCAGGTCCAAACTGATCTTCCATCTCTTGCAGTCCCTTGGCTCAATTTAATTTGTAAGGTTGTGATCCTCATACCAAATCTGCCCTGTAGTTAGAATATCTTTTTATGGGTATGAGAGATGAAGGTTTAAACCCCTTGGCACTGAGGTCCCACACTTACTAGTAATTTCTCAGGCTACGGTGCACAAAAGCTGTCTTCCCCAGGTACGCTCTTAAAAGACAGTGCATCCCTGAAATTCAGCTCATCTTAGGTAGAATACAGGCAGCAAGCTGAAGAACTTGGCAAGCCACAGTGTATATAAACATATATATTCTGTAAATATGTTCTGGATGGGGCAAGGGGGGGAAGAAAAAAAAAAGGCAGGTGCATAATCCAACGGTTTTGTGGATCTCAGTTAAGAATTAGGCCCCTAGACTGTATCTACCATGAATCTTTCTACCCCGACATCCACTTGAAGGCTTGGATTTGAGATAATACAGTGATAGGATACAGAGGTACCATGCCACAGACAACTTCAAACATATGCATACATACATTTAGATTAGGATAGGTAAGTGAACAAAGCCACTCTTAGGAGACTTTTTAGGACTGGAGCCTGCTATTTCTTTTGCAGGAATATCAATAGCCCTTTGTCCTGTTCCACTATAAAGAACAGAGTATAGAAGTACGTGACGTCCTGACTGAGGAAACAGCAGAGTTTCCACAAACTGTTTCTGAAAATTATCAGCAGGTGAAAATCCTTGGATAACTTGGACAACAGAGATAGCAGTAGTATTATATTTTTACAATAAAGAAAATATGTAAATCATACACACAATCCCCCACCACAAGTATTTCTTGGGATTATCTGGTGGGAGGCAGATTTCAAGTCAAATTTTGATTATAGGCATGCTAATTCTATTCAGAGTTACTAAAATGCGCATTATAGGTAAATATTTGCCTTGTCAAAGAATATGTGCCATAATAAAGTCTGTATTTGTACAGATAGAATCCATAAGGCTTCATTTTCTGTGAGCTATGTGCAGAGAAAGATAAAGTTTTTCTGAAACATTTTATAGGAAATGTGTGCTATATCTCACCAGAAAGTGCATCTGAATAAAAAAATGTCTGGTGTAAAGCAATGTAATTCTCTGAAAAGTTGGTGGGATTTGTTCCTACTTAGCCTTGAACTGAAATTGGCCCGAGGTATAGAATTTTGATGATTATGTTTCATATCTTTATCATATCTGCCCTGATCCCAAGATAAATAGACTATTTCCCACCAATACAGTATTTCTAGATACCAATTTACTGTAAAATTCTCTGTAAGCAATTTCAATTCTCATATAGACTCTACTATATTGTATTTTCAAAAAGTTCAACAACAAGAAAATGAAAGTAGAGGATCAAAAGCAAGTTTTTTTACAGCTGAAAACAAGCAAAACTTTGGAGTTTCATATAGGTACTATCAAAACAACATAAAAAGCAACGTATCAAGGGACTTAGTGGAACCTCAAAAGTGAGTAAAGACTTGGGGTCCAGTTCATTCTTTTAGTAAGCTTCTTGATGAAAGCATACCCTCCCCGCAAAAAAAAAAACCCAAAACCCAAACAAACAAAAAAGCCCACACGCAACACCAAAAACCCACAGAAAAATGTCTTTGGTTTGGTAAAACAAACAAAAAAACATACAGTGAGAAATCCTAAACCCACCAAATATTGTGACTGACTTCAATGTGGGCAGGAACTCACCTTAGACATCTCACCATCATGCAATGACAAATAGTTCAAATTCAGATCCCTGCTCAAATTCAGGGAACATTTGGGACCACCTGTGATTCTACATGCAAACTTCTAAGTCACGTCCGTTGGGCAGAGTTGTATGTTATTACTACAAGAGGAATAGCCTACACATGGAGAGCAGAAACACTCCTCATGCAAAGATAGTTCACACTATCACACTGTTCCAAGAGTTGATGTGATTCTCCCAGCACAACACTGGCTGTTGCAGTCAGCGTTGGTGCACATGGTGGAAGACTTTTCCCAGTCAGATATGGTGTTTTCCTACTTTCTTTACACTGGCACTGTAGCTCACCACTGATGGGCTTTCCAGCAGTAGTATCTGACCTGAGTCCCTAAAACTGCATTCAAAGTTGCCTGAGAAAATGATTTGTAGTGACATTTCTGAAGGGAGCTGTTATTCATCAAATACAGTCTGCCAGAGGAATGCCTTGAAATCCAAGGGGTGCCCATAAGTAACAGATACAAGATGTTACCACTCACAAAGTCCTGGCTAACAAGATGAACTCTGCTCATCTCAACTTTGATTGCTGACAGAATATGAGTGGACTTCCAGCCACAAGCACTGGGGGAAATTCGAGGGTTTGTTCAAGCTCCCTGCTGCAGTACAGTGTGGGAAACTGCGATGTTTCCCATAGAAGGGGGATGTTGTAGCACTGTCACTGTCTCAGCTTGGGCTCCACACACCCCCTTCCATTGAGATATGCATGTATGCCTTCACCTTTTTTGGGCAACTGTCATTGGAAACGTCTCTTTCACTCTTCTCACTGCTTAATGCTGCTTCAGGCTCTCTGACTGACCAGTCTACCTTCCCTGCCAAGCCTCTTAGGGGGCCCTCCTCACAAATCCTGGAGGCCTCCAAAGACATAACAAAGCAGACATAGGACACAGACTTGGAAGCCAGTTGTGAAAGACTAAACAATAGATTGCAGAAAAAGAGCAATCAAGTGAAGCATGAAGCTAAATCCTTAGCTCTCAGGAGTTCATGCTAGTTGAGCTCAAGTTGTTCTCTGAAGCTTCCTGCTATGGAGATGACCATCAACCATAGCACTGTTCAGCGACTTAACTTACACAGGAGTCTCTTCCAATCCTTACAGCTCCTACTCCAAAGCCAGTCATGACCAGAAGACTAATTTGTACTGTGAGTTTAGCTGCCTTTAAACTAGCCACAGCTCCCTTTACTAGGAGAGGTTATGTCACTGATGACAGCTTGAAATTCCCCCTAGGCTGCCAGCTTCACTCCAAATCTAATGTGAATCCCATCAGCGGTTTTACCCATGTTCTCTCATGTCTTAGATTTCTGTGCTCCCATCACTTACTGTGAAATCTACCTTTTCAGATATAAAACATGATCCACACTAGATTCTAGACATGATCTGGGAACAAAGCTCTTTTCTGACTTTTACTTAAGACTTTTTTCAGCTACCATCACCATGTAACACCAACAGGTATGCACAGCTCCAGAATATAAGGAAGTTATCATCCTGAAGCCAAATAATTTTTGCAAAATTTTTAAGTAAAATCTAGAGTCTGGTAGCTCATTTGATAAAGAAAAAAATGTAACATCAATATATAGAGAAATTTTTACTTTTTTTTATCCGTTTGCGTAACTGTTTGCTCCTATCCCAGTGGTTAGTGAGATTCTGCATTGGCATGTTTGTCTTTTAGACATTACATAACACCAATATAGAAGAAATAGCTGTGCATACGTCAGTATTGACCTGAATTGTATGTTTTTATAGCACCTAGTCCAGGACAGTGGATAAGTTTTGATAACTTTTTATCTATCATAGCCGGAAGCTGTTACTCCTCTACAATACGTCATCTGTTTTGAGCTGATGATCTCCCCACTAAATAGCATAGCGTCCACTTCTGTCATTTGGGTTGAGTAGGACAGATTTGAATACTAAACAAAAACTGTAATTCTGGAGATCAAAATACAATCCTTATCTAAAGCACAGGTTCACTGCATGCTCTTGTCAAACCTTGTAATCTATCCTAAAACTCCATGTCTTTCTTGTAAAATTGAGACACCTTCCTATCTGATGGGGGATAGGAGGAAGTGAGAGATGCTCATTTCTACGCTAATGAGGGTTTTAAGTAGCTATCATCCAAAAAATGCAGAAATACAGAGGTTGAACACGGCACAAAAATGACTACCATTGTCTTACTACAGGTTCACATTTGGTATGGTTNAGTAACAAGGGTACAATCTATTATAAGAAATTACTTATGAATAAATTGCAAGAGTGTAAGAGCTAAGAAAACAAGAAGGGAATAACAATTAGATACAAAGCCCAGACAGTCTCAGAGAATAAATTCCTTCTTAAAAGAAAGGTGTGAGTTCTTGTGTTGATTGAGGACAATAAGTACATCAATTGGCATTTTAAAAAGTCCTGGAGAGAAGCTCAGAAATCTATTTGTTATACAGGAATGAAACAAATCACTGAAACCAAAGGCAAAAACAACAACAACAAAAAATCATTCCACAGTTGGGAAGATGCAGAAGGACTGCTATCATTTTTGGTATGGCAGAAATAGCACACAAAGCAACCATTTCTAGAATTAGTACGGTTATTCAAAGGGAACTGATATGCTAAGCATCTCTTAGCTTCATTAGGAAACAAATTATCAGGGGTTGGTACCAGGGATATGATGCAGCTGGAAGATTTCATTACAAGGAAAAAATTCCTACGTTAAAATTCAGTGTATTTGAAACTTCTCACAAAACCATTGTATTTTACATAATTGAGGTAGAACTCATGCACCCTTCCTTTGTAATAAAATATCACCCATTATCTAGAAGCTTAGCTTAACCAATTTGAAGTCCACTTTTGTAATCAGGGGAACAATATTCTACATGTGTAGTTTATAAACATTCATGGCTGTATCTTGTGGTACTTGTGTCCACAGCAAAATTGTGGACATCTAGGTACCAATCTTAAGATCTGCTTGACCATTGTAATGTGAGTTTACAGCCTACAAATACCTCAAAAGAGAGCCTGCCTCTGCTACCATTGCCATGAATTTTCAGTGAAGTCAAGTGATATCCACTTCAAAATGACTTCATGTAGCTCTGTTAGTATTGCTAACATGAAGCAATTGTTATATTCTCGATCACGCATAGACAAACTCAATCTAAACGAGTGATAATACAAAACCAGCAAACCAGCCATAACATCAAGATATGCACCGGACGTGAGAAAACCAATTTACACACAGCTCACAGAAGTCCTTCACTGGACTCAAGTTTTTTAAATGTTCATTTTTAAGACATTTGCAAATTTCTGCAACCTTCTGCACTGTTATTTTGCTTAAATTATTTTTCAGGAATAATACACATGTTGAGTTTCCAGCCCTGTCAAATCTGCATTATCCAAAAATACCTTTACTCTTGAAGGATTTTTGCACAGTCTTGCTGGTTCCTCTGCTTTTCTTTTAAAAAGTTCTTGGCTGATATGACTTATTCTGGATTCCCTTCATTAAAAGGTCCATTTAAACAAGCTCAGAATTACCGAAAGGCAAAGAAACAACTATACTGTAAGCCTGAAAAGTAACAACCCTTTTGGAACTCGCATACTGCAAAGTTAAAAGAAAAACGTCGCTTCCAATACAATGGTTTATTCACTGGGAATTATTATTTTCAATAGTATTTAACGTCTTGATCTAGTGGTAAGAAAACCTGAATAATTGCATGCATGTTTAATAACATTCACTTAAGTTACTCGGTTTGGTTTATTTTCCTCCACATTTGTTCATAGTACTCTGTCACCAAAAGGCAGGATTTTGAATCACTGGGAGTGACTATGCTATCCAATAAAACTTTTAGCCACATGTAATGTTAAATACCTGAATAATCCTACTAGCTGGCCAGACATCAGTGACAAGAATCTGCGCAAGACTAGAATTTCTCACAGTACAACATTAAAAGGCAACTGTGCAAAGCTCCAGTATGAAAGCAGCATAACACTTTGTAAAATCCTGTTAATTCCCATAAAACCTTGGGCACCTTGCTCTCTTCTATGAAAAGAATGACAAAGAAATCATACTGAGATTAATAGCCTGAGAGCTTCCTATGGTTGTTTAGAGCCAGGCTGTCAAAACTGATATTACAGTTTACAGGATTTCCTCATTGTTGACTCGGGTGGGTAAGGAAACCGCCTCACCCCTAGAAGATATTCGAGATGCCTTCAAAGAGCTGAGCCTCTGAGACATCACAGGCAGAAAGAGAAGGCAGGGACCATGATCTTTGAATAACTTGGTAGCTTCCCAAATCTGAGTGGCTATCGGGACTTGCAATAGCTTTTGATGCAACACGGACAGTCCTGAGGACCTCACAGTGCTCTTAAAGAATATTACTTTCCTCTTCCCAGACTGATTCCCAGTACAACCCAATATTATACCTTGTGTGTGGCTCCCCTGAGGGAGATTTTGCAGCTTTCATCTACAATATTTGCTCAGAGGAAAATACTCCCATAGCTGGACATGAGATTTTAGAGCCCCTTTACCTAAGAAAAAACTGTCAGGAGCAGCATAAGAGATTTTATATCAGGAGGAGTTGCAGTTCCTTTGGGACAGATTTGCCTGAGTACCTCTGCTATGTTCTTCTCCAGATGCTGTATGTGACCTAGGAGCCAATGTGTGCTGAAGGAGGCCGAGTCACACTGTGACAGCAAGCTGAAGCAGGCTTTGACTTAATTGACAGTAGCAGGACTTTTGTCTAATTCCTGTGCAAGTATGCAAAAGTGGTAGAAAATAAAATAAAAAATCCTCCTACCATGCCTCATACAGCCTCCCAGGCCTTGTGTTTGCCCACTGACTGGATACGTACAACCAAAAGCAGGAGATGACAGCCCCAACTGTGTAGTTTTTCCCCCAGCTCAATTTCCCGCTGCGCTCTCATGCTGCAAACCATCAGCACTAACGGCTCAATTAAAACAGACTGCAGAAACACTGCCACTAAAACCGATCCTGCCCTTTCCCCTCTCTCTGAGAGGAACAATGTTGTTGTCTAGACCTCACTGACAAGGAAGTCAGAGAGGTACATTTTGGTGACCTCCGACTCCCATTAAAGACTTGAACACAACTTTGAAGTCGCTTGCAATGGCAGATCAGGCACAGGTGAGCGATACTTGCGTCAGCCGTGTCACGGAGCCATGCGAGGTTACGGCACGACTGCTTGTCAGAGTAGGGTTTGTAGGCGCTGGTTTGAAATGCCTCTTCAGTCACAAGGACCGAATTCAGAAAACAATTCTATGACAGTCTGATTGAAAGCCCTTTGAAGTCATTAGGAACATGATTTTAGGATGCTGTTATTCCTGGTTCAAGTGAGAAAGCAGCAGAGGCTAATACAAGAAAACCCCGTTCTTCCCAGAAGCCTCCACCTGCTCGCCTTCGCCCTATACACGCCGCAGCACAGACACTTTCCTCTGTCTCTCTGGAAAGATTTTCAATAAAAAAAGAAAACCGAGGCCAAATCTGCAAGTCTTTTCAGCTATGAGCTAGAAAAATGCATTCCTTTCCCTTCTTCTCAACTCCCTGCCCCCAACAAAGATAATCTCAAATCAATCTTTAGCTCAACCAAGTAACATCACAAAATAATGCAAAGAAAATGAACATTATATGTGATTTCAGGGCCCAGAAAACATCGCAGCAGGAAGAATTTATTGCTGACCTTCATGCCTAGCGTCTGCTGAAGAACATACAACAGTTGTAACTGGATAACAAATTATCTTCACTTAGGACAAACAAAAGAAATGAATAATCCAACAGTGATTTTTGCCTGTTTTTCAAGACTAGGGTAACTATATATGCTGGCTGTGGGTTTCTTTTAGTTTAAAAGTTTAATTTCTCATGAGCACGTCTCAGAGAAAAGAAGGGTTAAATGTAAACTTAATTAAGTGATTTCACATGTTGGCAATCATAGCATGTGTAGAAATCAGATATATTTGAAATATTCATGATTAAATGCAAAACCACTATCACACTTCCACATTTCGGTCAAGCTTGAAAATAGGTTTATTTCTGTGAAAAATGTCACTAAGATACACACTTTTCTTTTTTCTTTCTCTTTCTTTTTTTTTATTTTGTGTGAAAAGTACTTTGCGGCTACCTTACATGAATTGATATTAACATTAGCTTCATAGAGGTGAAGCTCATGTTTCATGTTTTCAATGCACTGACAGCCATATTCTCAAGTACTACATAAGGTGACATTTGGGTGCAAGGGAGAGATGACAAAGCTGGATGAATGAAAAAAAGATTTTAAAAAAGAAAATCAGTAAAACATTAAGCACACTTTTAAACTTTAACACCTTTCTTACAGAGAAAGGCAAATCTCAAACAGTTCATAATTGGGTTGTGGTTGAGTTAAACTTGAGGTAAAACTTTCAGCTATCACTTTTCAGCTCTGTTCATACGAGTGATCAAAGTTTATTAAAAGGGTCATAAAAAAAGCAGAGTGAGTTCCGTTCTATTCGAGCAAATGTTAATTGAACACTGATCACCAATATACTTCCAAAATGCATTGCTTTTACTTGCATAATGAACCACTGGCATTTTATGTCTAGAAAATACGCCCTCAGAAGGTACTCCCCAACACCTTTACATGCAAGCTGGTTTTATTGCCATTCAAACCAAACAGTATTCTGTGCTCTGATGCCTATCAGAGCCGTTTGGAAAGCGAAGTCCTTGCTTGCAGAAAGCATCAACTTTTTGTAAAAAAAATTAGAAATTTTCAGTGAAAACCAAAAAAATTTCAGTTTCAGACCAAAATGTTTCAATGAAAACTCAATAATTTCTTGACAGAAACAGATATTTGTCCACCCACACACTTGAAATGCTTACCTGAAATCCTGTACGTCTGTTGGCAGGCAGGCAACTAGCTTTATGAACATCGCTAATGAGCCCACTGTTTAGTATGACCTCCTGTTGCCAGCTCAGGGTCTCAGGCTCAGATGAGGATATTTCCTCATAATCCACCACTCTCCCTTCACACACCTTACAGAGGAGAGGCCAGAAAGGGAGACCTTGTGAGGGGAGTTTGGTACAAACCACACCACTAGGGTGAGAAAGAGGGTGAGGTCTTTTCTAAAAAACTTCAGAAAGTGTCTGTATCGCAGACCCTGGTTCTTAGGGAAGACTTTAATCTCCTTGACCTCTCTTGGAAGGGACAAAAGCAATCCAGGAGACTTCTGGAGGGTTGGGTAACTTCCTGACCGAGGTACAGGATGGCCAACCCAGGGGTGACACACAGTTGCATCTGCTATTCACAAACAAAGAACCTGTTGGGATGTGATAGTCAGTGACAGCCTTGGTTGTAGTGATCATGAAGCAGCAGAGTTCAAAATATTGGGAGGAGTGAGGAAGGAGAGCACCAGAGTGCAGACCCTGGACTTCAGGTGAGCAGACTTCAGCCTGTTTGAGAAACTGATCAGCGGGATCCCACAAAAAGTGGCTCTGAAGGGTAAAGAGTTCAGGCAAGCTGGCAGGTCTTTGAGGACAGTATCCTCCAAGGGGAAGAACAGTCCATTCTGGTACTTAGGAAAACAGACAGACATATCTGGTGTCTGGTTTGGCTAAACGGAGCTCAAAGGAGGAATTTAAAACATTGCTAGGGCAGGTGAGCATGGTCTTAGGAAACCCAAAGATAAATTTGAGCTGACATTTGCTATGGACATCAAGGACAAGAGGAGCTTCTGTTGCTACTTCAGCGGCAAAAGGTTGATAAAAGATTATGTGGGACCACTGCTGAATGGGGCAAGTGATTTAGGGACAGACACACAAATAGCTGAGGTGCTTCTCATTGGAAACATACCTGTGGCTTGTAGGACATCACAGGATGTAAGTTTAATTGTTTTTGTGCACTTTCCAATGTGCAAAACCAACCGAATTTAAATTTTCGTCTCTCAGTCAAGTGTTGCAGCTTAAATGAGCAGCATACATTCAAGATTTATCAACAGGGAGAAGAGCTTTTTAATAATGTCTATCACCATGGTGGAGGCAATACAGTCCCTCCCTAAAGGCAATATTAAATCACTGTAACTTTAACACAGTTCATCTATGATTAATATAAACATGTAGCCCTGTCATATGGCATTGCCATTGCTGATAGCAGGCCATAAGCTTTGTACTGAGTTTACAAGGCCTCAGGACTGAGGCTTGTCAGGTCTGCTCTGTCCAGCTTTCCCTTGACCTGCCTTTAGCTTTGTTTTACTCGATTTAGCTGTGACAGCAGTTTCTCCAACTGATCAGATGTCTATGGCTAATTTGTTTTACTTTTGTTTATCTTTGTGTGGTACAACCACAGTTTCATACAGAAAGCAGTAACAAGGAGTTATGCTATACAATGAGATATTTATGACTCTAGCACAGTAACGTATCATAGAGAAATACAGGGCTGGTACAACAGAAGAGGCCTTGGGAAGTGGAGACACAGGATGTGGCATAGAGGAGTACCGGCACAGGAAGACAAGAGAGGGGGCCCCGGGCTTGGCACTGGAGACCCCACAGCTCTAAACAGCTCAGTCATGGTCAGTTAAAAACATGCAGATCTCAAGCTGGACAAATCTGGTTTTAGCAGTAACAAAGAAATAATATCTAATATACATAAAGTATATGGTAGATTTAGATGTAACCTGGAACTGTAGACCAATGAAGAGAAAGATGTGAAAGCCTGTTAACAAAGATACAAAAATGATCCCAAATCAATCTGAGAGAAAGGAAGAAAAAACACACCAACATATTCAGCACCATATTCCTCCTGGCAAAGGACTCCAGATGCTGACAACCCTTTGTCACCCCCTACCACACATGCCACCACCAGAATGAGACCACTGACTACGATCCAGATTAGCAGCAGCAGGGCAAGCATAACACCAGGAAAGGGATAGAAATTAAGTGTGCGTGTACAGCAATTTAAACTGCATTATTCTTTCTTGTTCTGCAGCAATTAGATCTGGAGTAATAACGATCAAACTCTCAAGACTTCAATTATACTAAGAATAAATTCTTGGCTTTACTTATACATAAGGTGTGCTTTCTCCTTGCCCCAAAAAAAGGCTTTAAGTGTAACATTGGCTGGACTGAAAATAGGAGAAAATGCCACACAACTATGAAGCCTGGTAGTCTGGATAGGAAGTGAAACACAGGAAACACACACTGAAATAGAAATATTTTTAGGATGGATTTTTAATCTACCATGTCAACACTTTCAGTCACTTAGTCTTCAATTTGGCACCATCTGTGCATTGCAGTTATTACTTGGGACATTACTGGATTATATTAGTTTGCAATCAGAAATCTATTTGAGAGGAAATCATTGTTTTCAATCCAATTAGAGTTTGCCATATTTCTCTGATTTTGCAACACTTCGCTGTGAAAAACAATGGGATATTTACTGTCTACATTCTGCTGATTATTGAGGATTTTCATGTATTGGAAAAGATACATTGATGCAGCTCATTGGTATGCTCTAAGGCACCAGTGTGATCAGCCAGTCACTTCTCTTAAAGTCGCAGTCATTGCAGCTCCTGCTACTGTGAAGACTCACAATTAGGCTTTACTTTACCCATAAATAGAAAGTCATCTATTTGCAAACCAAATCTTCATGGGAAACTACAGGCTGGGGATACATCTGCTGGGCTGGCATTAACATTTTAGCTTCCAGCCAATTAGGACAGAACAGTACCTTACATTATTCTAGGGCATAAAGTATTGATTCCAAATTACAATTGCTGGTTTCAACCTTAAAATGTCACCTCACCTACCTTTTCACAAAGCAAGATTCATCAGCTTTTACAGCAACAATCCCTCCTGCTACAAGAAAAGTATAGTAGCACTTAACAACAATTGGACATGAATCTATTAAATTACAATGGAATTTTTTTAGCTTTGCAAATTATAGCCATATTAATACCAGCTGAGTTCTCTATGAACAACAAATGCAAAAGGATTTTTTTTTCCAATGATTAGCCACCTTTTGTAAAGTGTAGCCATTTAGTGCATGCAAATTTCCTGCCTTGCAGATCAAATATGAATTAGAGCACTAGGAGGCTGGCTTATATGAATAAGCTTAGACAGTGCATTAGCACTGCATTAGCCAGCATAGTATAATCACACTTAAATTGTGCAACTCCTTTAATGCAACAGGGGTGACCCTTGTAAATTTGGTTGGCAAGAACAGAATTCTTTGTCTCTATCACCACATTTTGATGTGGGACAAGATTCATCACAAAATGGGAATTCGAAAGTTTGGAAACTTTCTGAACCTATGGGTAAAATCTAGTCAAGGCTTTGAGTATATGAAAGGTTAGGCCCTGCAACATCTATGCTTCAGGCACACGGCCACTAAAGCAGGATTCAAAACCCAAAGTCACCAGTATCCCTCCATGATACGATGGAAGAGTGAGGTGCCTCAGGCTGTTCAGAGACCCACATGCTGCACGGGAATGGAGCTGCATGGGATTTGGTCAGTGGGACCCTTGTCAGTGCAGGCATCCCCTCCTCAACTCTCCTGTCCTTGCAGCACCTCAGCTGGGCTGGCACAAGGGGTGCTTCTCCTGGCTTGGGATTCAGGACAGTCCACCCTTGGTGGTATGTATCTCCACAAAGTCTTTCAAAGAACTAGACACGACTTCCTCTTAAACATGGAAGCAAAAGAGGTAGCTTTTCCCTTACTCCTCCTACCATTTTCAACTTTGCTGTAAGCATTAGGTTTTTAAATAACTCCCTGACAGCTGGGAAACTTCAGTTCTCTCTTTAGCCTACAAGGGTTCCAACTTTGACTGTGAAATAGTCACAGCTTATCATTTATTATTTCCACAAGTAATGCTCTGTACACCTTCTTGGGGACTTGAAGTCAGCTGAAGAGGTCACCTGTCCTCGTGAATTCTGCATTTTTGGCAGAACACAGACAACACTTCAAAGGAAGGACAAGCGCGAATCCAAACCCCACTGTCAGCCCCAAATACAGTGTAGGCTATGGCTTGGTAGTGGGCTTGAAAGCCCTGAGGCCAAGAAAGAAACGGAATTCATCAAAACTGTAGCAATAGCTCTATTCAACCTACTTCTAGCGGCAAGCAGAAGTTGAAATTTATGGATTAAAAGCAAATTAAATATTCCTTCTATGTTTATAATACACATCACAAAAACCACTTTATGTAACTTTAAAGCATTTTCTTTGCTCTTGTCCTAAACCACACAGGACCTGTGGCAAATCTGTGCACTTCTGTTCAGCTTTCCTGTACCTTGCCATTCACGAGTTCTGCAGATCCTCTGCTGCTAGAAGAGAAGATTAAAGAAACCCAACTGGATAAAGGAGAAGTGGCACAACACAGCAGATGCCAAGTCTGGAACATCATTTCCTTAGTTAAGTTGATTAAAAGAGACATTTCCCCCAACAATATTTAGAGACTTTTGTCTCCAATTGTGGCTTCTGACTCCCCCTGCTTCAAGATTGTATTGGGTTTGCATGGCAAGGTTTTGGTAGCGGGGAGGCTATAGGGGTGGCTTCTGTGAGAAGTTGCTAGAAGCCTCCCCCATGTCTGATAAGAGCCAATGCCAGCCGGCTCCAAGACGGACCCGCCGCTGGCCAAGGCCGAGCCAATCATTAATGGTGGTAGCGCCTCTGGGATAACATATTTAAGAAGGGGGAACAAAAAACCTGCACATTTGCAGCTGGAGAGAGGAGTGAGAATATGTGAGAGGAACAACTCTTGCAGAAACCAAGGTCAGTGAAGAAGGAGGAAGGAGTGCTCCATGAGCCGGAGCAGAGATTCCCCTCCAGCTCGTGGTGAAGACCACGGTGAGGCAGGCTGTGCCCCTGCAGCCCATGGAGGTCCACGGTGGAGCAGATATCCACCTGCAGCCCTTGGAGAACACCATGCCAGAGCAGTGGATGCCCAAAGGAGGCTGTGACCCTGTGGGAAGCTCACGCTGGAGCAGGCTCCTGGCAGGACCTGCGGACCCAAGGAGAGAGGAGCCCATGCTGGAACAGGTTTGCTGGCAGGACTTGTGACCCTGCAGGGGACCCACGCTGGAGCAGTCTGTTCCTGAAGGACTGCACCCCGTGCAAAGGACCCATGCTGAAGCAGTTTGTGAAGAACTGTAGCCCGTGGGAAGGGCTCCCATTGGAGAAGTTTGTGGAGGACTGTCCCCCATGGGAGGGATGCCACCCTGGAGCAGAGGAAAAGTGTAAGTCCTCCTCCCCCGAGGAGGAAGGAGCGGCAGAAACGTGTGATGAACTGACAGCAACCCCCATTCCCTGTCCCCCTGCGCCGCTCGGGGGGAGGAGGTAGAGAATAATTGGCAGTGAAATTAAGCCCGGGAAGAAGGGAGGGGTGGGGGGAAGGTGTTTTAAGACTTGGTTTTATTTCTCATTACCCTACGCTGACTGGACTGTTAATAAATTAAATTAATAACTGTTAATAGCTAATTTCCCGAAGCTGAGTCTGTTTTGCCCGTGACAGTAACTGCTGAGTGAGCTCTCCCTGTCCGTGTCTCGACCCATGAGCCTTTCATTATATTTTCTCTCCCCTGTCCAGTTGAGGAGGGGAGTGATAAAGTGGATTTGGTGAGTACCTGGTGTCCAGCCAGGGTCAACTCACCACAAAGATTATAAAAAATCTTATGACATTGAAAGGGCAAAGAAGCCACAGAAAGCAAAGAAAAACAATTAAAGCACCATGGAAGAGCAAAGTGTTATTAGGACTTAATCTTAGCAACATTCTTTCTTCCCTTTCTTTTAAAGGCCCTTTAAAACTCTGTAAAAAGGAAAACCCTACCTTGCAGAGCAAGGACAGGGACAACTGTGCTATTCTTCATTTTTTCTTGGTATATGTTGCTTGTCCTTACACATTTCAGAGTCAATAAAGCAATTCACCCAGGCAGACATAAACTTGTTTTGTGAATTATCCATTAAGCATTTACTAAATTAATTCTTCTGTTTCTATTTAGCACATTTATAAATCTGCATGCCAATAGAACTTTATCATTCCAGTGTTGTCTTTTTTTTTTCCTGCCTTTTTACCAAAATTAAAACATCATCAATACTTCTGTTGTCAATATATGTAGTTATAGAAACAAAATGAGATTTGCAAAACTACTACATGGATAAAGCTAACGCATGCAATGCACACATAAAACAGTCCACATTTTACCACCCCTAAATCCCACACATTGTTATAATCAATACAATGTAACAGTAAGGCCGCTGGTGCTGAACTATGTGCAACATTAATTCCCGGTACATAGGGAAAATTGAGAAATCCAGATCACAGGCAGAAAGTTATCTTTTTCTCCCTCATGAAGTTCTGTGATTTATGCTTTAATTGGAAAACCTTAGAATATAAAGGTTCAAAACCCACAGAGATCAAAGATTTCATATTCCAAGGACCCTGCTTTACATTTAGCAAAACATTTCTTGTTAGTTGTCAGTTTTGCTCTGCAACAGGACAACAGAGGCTTTGTTATACTTTCATCTTGGCCGCCTACAAGACCCGATCTCACATATGAAGATCTGTGCACCTTTACTTTCCACTTGGAAAAAAAATGCAGCCGATCCTGTTTATTGCTGAAGTGTTTTCCAGATACGACCCAAACCCAGAACACAAGATTTCAAAATATCACAGCAATAGCCAGTTTTAATTCATTCTCCTTCAAAGCTAGGCTTGTTGGGAAAGAGCCAGTGACTGTTTTCTTGCACAGGACCACAAAGAAAGGACTAAAAGGATCTATATGGACAGAGGCATCCCAAATAAGGGCCAAAAGCTGTGTACTATTTCTGGCCTGCCCTGGATTCAATGCAGCTGTCCTGGGACTCCAGGATGGAGTGAGACTTGCCAGCCCCTGGCTTCCCTGCTGCTGCGTGAGGTGACGCTAGCCCACCCCGTCCCTGTTGATCCCCAGCAGAAACTATTCTGTGTTTCGCACAGCTCTTGCTTTCTTGCGTTTCATTAAACTAAGGAAGGGTTTGAAGAGGAAAGGACAGACTGAGCATTTCTAGTTGCTCCACAAAGAAATAAAGGGTCAGGGAGCTGGAAGCAGCTTCTATCACTGCCCTACTGTAGCTTGAATACTACTGCAGCTTGCTCAGTAGGTGGGACAGTGGGGAAATGGTCGGGACAAACTCAGAAGGCAAGGGGTTTTAGAGCACTGGAAGACAGCAAGGACAGCTGGAAAGCAGGGAAATCTTACAAAAACATGGAGGCATAGAGGACAAATTCATTTGGAAGTGGGGGGAGGGTCAGTTAACTGGGAGAAGGGGGGGAGGGTAGAGGAGAAGACTGGATATTTTGGAAGAGCAGTTAATGCATTAGGAACAGATTAGTATGATTTGCAGGGATGAGAGGGTTATGTAGTGAATTGATTTGAAGGAAAGAATTAATCAATGAGCTAGTGGTACTACTCAGTTTTAAAATGCTTACTCATGCTAAAACAAAGGTTCGAATTCCCAGGGGACTGAGTCAGTTTTTATGGATAAATTCTTTCATGGTGCCATGCTACATCAATGACTTATTGGGCAGTTTACTGTTAAACAATTAAGCATTACATGACTTCATTATTTTGGTTTGAAAATTGAAGACTGAGATCTTCAATTTGGGCCCAATCTCAGAGGAGAAAAATCCTAATCTGGAGTCATTACAGCAGCAGCAGCACACAAATGAGAATTTTACTGCTGTCCCGTCACTGGTCCAATAAAACCTCTCATCTGGTCTCAAAATTAGGCTGTTTGCTTACACATGTGGACTCAAATTCTGCAGCTCAGCCTAACTAAAATACTGGAAAGGTGACCAGAGCAGCACCATTAGGAAAGAAAAGAGGAAATCCCACACAACCAGAGAAGTATAACAGTACAACAAAAATGCTCTTAAAAGAAAGGAGTTTAGCAGATGTCTGTCTGAGTTCATCTGAAATTACCACCAAGTCTGCTGATATTTTTATTCCATTAGTAAAACTAGCTAACTAAATAGGGATGTGAATTCCTTGTCCTCCTCTTCCCCAAAGGCAGCAAAAAAAGTTGAAGTCCAGGTTCAGAGACAATGCCAGAAAACATGGTTAGAAAATTAAAAGTCCCTGCTAGTGAGCAGGGACCACACAATTATGAGAGTAAAGATTCCCCTAGAACTTCCTTAGCAATGTTTCCTACCTATCAAATATTTCTTTATACCAGGGTCATCTGTGAGAAGGTACTTACAAAAGCTAAAATCTACGGTAGTCATAGAGACAAGATAGAGAATCAGAAATGGCATTGTAAAACAGATTTTAAAGGGGTTTAGAAAGGGATAGCAAGAAAGAGAGGATGCCCTGCGTAGACAAGAAAATGTATATGGGTTTCTGGTACTGTATGATATGAATTCCTCCCAGTACTCAAATACAAACATATCTTAGTAAGAGAGCGGCCCAAGCATTTCTTCATTATAACCAAAACCCCTGGTGTCTCTGTAGTCCCACAGTGCTAAGCAAAGCCTTACAAGAAGGAAGAAGATACAGTCCCTATTTCAGAGAAGTTACATATGAGCCATAGAGGCTGGACTACTTGTGGTAGTTCACCAAGATGTCCATCACAGTTGCAGAAGAAAGACTTGAATGCAGACTAGATCGCAGAAAGAGATCAAATACAGTGATGAAGGGAGGAATTACATGGAAGAACAAATGCAGACATAGCTACTCACTTTTTTCTACAAAGAAAAACCACCATGCAATTGAAACACATAGCAGTATCTAAGTATTGCTTGATCAAATACACAATTTCTACTGTTGTTAAAAAGGTGTGCAACAGTGATCAAAGACAGCAGGAAGGAGAAGATGGCCAACATAATTCCAATAGGATTGTCCACATGATAGCCTCTATATTAAGCTGAAATGCACTTTATGAGGCCTTTTAGGCAGAGTGACATGCATGTATGATTCTGATCCTGACTATCTCAGCAAAAAGAGTATTTAGGCTTGGATATTGCTATGATGGTTTTTGCAAACATTTTTTAAAAGGAACTGATTGTCTTGTATCCTTTGAGTGGAAGGGGGGTGAGTAAGCTATAGTCTTTCCAGTTTTTATGAATCACACCAGTTAGTACTGTTGCCTAACATATTGGGGGGGGGGGGGGCNTTATTATAGACTGGAAATTGATTTTTTTGCCAGAAAGAAACAAAAAGATTTTCAGCAGTATGGGAATTTAAAGTAAATGGAGTTGTGTCTATGGAGGAGTACAATCAAAATTATATTTTCTTTGTTGATGGTTTCTTTAAAAGGGAAGGAAAAAACAAACAAAAAGACCAAGAAAGACAACAACAGAAAACATTACTCTATAAAAACAGTAAACAATTTCTCTCATATTCTCTTCTGCAGATATTATGTACATTTTGGCAGCAAAATTTGTTTGTATTTGATAAAACCAAAATTTAGCAGAGAAAAGGACAAAAATCAATTTGAGAGTTGTGTCCTGAAAATAGATTTTTCTCAGTTTGCCTCCTAAATATGGACTTAGCAGAACGCCTGGTTAGAAAAATACTCGGGCGACGAGCCATGAATGACTCACATGCTGGACCACCAAGCTGGCAGCCCTCACCTTCTAGCTCCCTTCCCAGCAGGGAACTTGCAGCCTTGAGTTGGGTGCCCAGGCTTCCTGCACACCCAATGAAAGGGTTTGGGGACCTCAGGACGAGATTTGCCAGCCCAAGCCTTCTGAGGAGAAAGATTTGCCAGCCCAAGCCTGCTGAGGAGAAAGCTGCTTGGAGGTCAGATCAGATCTCTCTGACGACGGGAGAAATCAGGGCTCTCAGCCTAGAACCCACAGGTGGGAGCCTCAGCCCTCCCTTCACACTACTAGCAGTGCTAACAGCTTTACCAAAAAATCAGCATTTTCAAAAGTTGCGTCAACAGATCTGGGGTTGGCCATTCTGATGCTGCAGAGCAGCCGCTGTGAGTGTCATGGACCAGCATCACTCTGAAAGTCTTGCCCTTCACCACTCTAAAATAAAACGTTGCCAAGAAGAGAAGGAAACTGACTGAAAGCCCCTCTCGCCTGCTTGAACATTCAGGTCATTAATAGTTCTGTTCTGATTTTTTTCTCCTTTAACAAAATAGGAGTTTAAAAGTTTTACTGGATCAATGCCTAAAGACAAAAAGAGGCTGTGCAAGCACCCTTCCTCTAAACAGAAACTATTTGGTTGCTGACAGAGCAACGGAAGGTGTTTGTGTGGTTTTAAAATACCGTTGTATGCCAGATTCAAGAGTTTTAATCAGTTAAACAGCTGAACACCTTGTACAAATGTCAAATTCCCCAGTCAGGCCATGTTCTCTCTTCTTTTCTCTGAAAATGGAACAGGAATTGTACTTGAGGAAACAAACAGCTGGCAACAAATGTCACAAAACATGCCACAAAATGACCAAAACACATTATTTATCCCTTGTCTCTTAAAGCAAACTAATACCTAGCATTCTCTTTTATGCACTGCGTATCAGCAATCAAGTGAAAGATCGAGGACATCCCTGTCTGGATGAAAAGAATTCTAATATGTATTTTATCAGCAAATGGAATTAGTCAGCAATACACAAATGGGTCCTTCTATTAGAGTTTCTCTCAAAAAAAACCCCGTACATGATTATTGCTGCTTTGTTCAAGAGAAAAGGAAAAAGTCCTGTATCAGACTGTAGTCTTCCAAGGGCTTTTCCTTTCATATGACTTTCAAACAGCCGCTTCCCAACACGCAGAACGTTACCAAGGAAACCAGGAACGATGGTAAGTCACAGCATCTTTTATTTGTCCCAGGCAAAGGCAGTGAAAAATCCATTCAAGCAGTATTTTTTTCTCTTTACTGAGCTCTAGGTCCAGCCTTTCTCCTTTGTTCAGGGAACAGCTTCAGGAGTATTTTTGACTTTTGTCCCTGCTTCTTTCTAGAGGACTATAATCCATGAAAGTGCCTTTTCAAACTACAGGAACTGGACTGGGCACTGTGCAATAGCGGTATCCAGGATTACATTCAATCCACTGTGCACTGCTTGAGTTTTGTTCATCCACACCTGCCAGTCTTAACTAGGTACAAATAAGTTTCAAATCCTGTTAACATTGCAGGATTAGTTTGACACCTGATACTGCCAGATCACAGTCTGTCCTAGCATAACGATCTTGCTGAATGTTGCAGTAGTCCAAATCCCTCCAGTGGGATCTTCTTCACACCGAACAAGATTGACAGATCTTTGGCTAAATTACATTAATCCATATCACGAGCAGGGAAGAGGATTCTTATTTTATTCCCTGAGCAAGCTTTAGGTTTGGTTTGAAGCTGCTGGGTTTGTCATTAAAATACAAATATGCATTTGAAAAAATCAACAGGCTTTTAAGCAAACAAGTCAGAAAGCATAAAATGACATTCTTCTTGAAAGACAGGTGACATCCAGCTTTCAAGGCTCAACTAAGCTACAGTTACAGAAATAGCACAATAAAACTTGGTGGTAAAAGCTAATCTGTTATGGAGATAAATGCTTAAGGCAATAGTAATGAAATGTCCTCACTAACAAACACATCTGCTCTCCTGAATTTTGTAGAAGTTTGCACTTTAGCAAAAAAACAAACAAACAAACCAAACCAAACAAACCCACACACAGACACCACCACCACCCCACCCCCAACAAAAAAAACAAAGAAGCAAACCAAAAAAAACCCTATGGCTTATTGTTGATATTCTTGTATTCATTAAAACTATCATTTTTTTCCAATCAATACATTTTAAACTCTCCAAATTCTCTGTTTTCTGTAAAAGTAGGAATAGCCTTCATCTAGTTCTCTGGCAATGCTCATGCACTCTTATATGGATTATTTAACACTGTATTTGAACAACTGATCCTTGCTAAAGCCTCTGCTTGTGCAAAAACGTGTCAGAAGAAATTTGTGCTAGTAGGATTGACGCTGTCCTGATCTATGTCCTGTCCAGGCAGCTATAACTTATTTTAGTCTGACTGAACATCCAGTCTGATAGCTGAGGATTTGAAAAGTGGACAGGTCTGGTTGAAGGTCCTGTGCACCAGAATGGAGTTTCTTCTGCAAGAGTCTCCCCATAAATTGGATGTGAGCATACAGATGCTTAAAGCTGTACAAGCCTAAATAGAAGGGTGCGTGCATGCTACTTAGCAGAAAGCTTATAAAATCTGTCTCCTTCCTTACAGCTTCTGAAAGATGAAGTAAAGGATAAGAAGTCTGTAAAAGAAAACCACATTTCAGTTTTAAAGGACTGATAGTCTAACTGACAGTTTTAAAATCTGCTAAGACTTCATAGCAATCTTTCTCTGATGTGAATCTATTAAAAAAGTGAAATTTGAGATGAAATTGGAAAATGAGCTTTTCATATCGATGAAATAAAGCTGATTTGTTGAATTTGTATCACTTGAAAAAATCAGTTCCCCTGTTAGGTCTTAAAAGAAAAGGCAAATGAAAGAGAAACCCTAGCTCTATAAATCCTGTTAGAGAATAAACCCATGTAAATCTACTGCTTTCCTTCTCTGAATCAAGTACCAGAGCAACATTATTCTTAGTGTCACAAGGTGGTGCTCTTCCTTTCAAGTAATCTGTTTCACCTTAAAAATGACCTCATCAACTTAGAGTGAAAAGCACACATTTTGAGACTTATCCACATACGCTGTCACTGTTACTGAAAATGAGAAGCATCTCATCTATAGTACTTTTTTGGTACAAAGATGTACAAAAGCCAAGTTTCTTTACAGCTGACGTGCATGGTAACTTGGGCATGCTAACACATGACCTGCACCAAGCTCTTTTATAGTCTTAAGAACCCTGGATTAGTTGAGTGTTTAAAACTTGCAGTTGTGTGGTTGTTTTGCACAAAGTTCAATTTACCTAAAACTTTCAAGTCTTTTCAAGTAATGTGCTAATGATTTAAGCACCAAACCTATTCATGCAATCAATAATGCAATCCCTGTGTTGTTTATTTTATACTAAATCTATTTTATTCTATGCTCCTTCTACTTGTTCCACTTTTGATACAGTAAAGATTTTTCTATTGAACATGTATAATTGCATCTAGGACATCAAGGAAGAGTTAGAGGGTTTGACAGCTAGGTGTAAAGAGTTGTGATTTTTGGTACTCACTAATGTATTTGGAACTTGAGGGTATTAATTTTGTTGAGTTAATCCTGCAAAAATGACTAGCAGCACAGACATCTGTCTCTATCTCCTGATTTATCAGTCCCTTGAGATCAATGGGATAGATTACATCTCCAGAACATCTTCTTTCTAACTGTCAATAAACTCATAAAGGTAATACTGTATCACCATTTGCAGCCTGGTGGTTTCTTCAGATTCATAATTCTAGAGAAAGTTCCATGGCCACAGAAACACAGAATGCCTGGGGCACTAATTATTATCATAGGATCATTCAGGTTGGAAGGAACCTCACCATGCAATCTAGCATCTAGCCTAGAGATTAATGATTACTGAACCTCTGAGCTAAAGCTGTAACTCCAACTAACGTTGTGCTAAAACTCAACAGAGAAAGACAGTGCTTGCCTTATATCTGTAAGTTATGAAGTCAGAGAAATAGCCTAATATGTTAAAATTAAAATATGGCATTAATATATTAACAGATGAGATGGCAAAACATGTAAGCTAGGCCAATACAATAAGTAGCCAACAGAAATAAAGCACTACCAAAAGCCAGGGACCTGACAGAAAAGCAGAGCACTGCAGGTAGGAGATATAGCAAGAGTTGGCACATAGCAGAGGACTGCACACAGCAGGGCAGGAAGAGGAGTGGTGCTGAGGGAGGACAGACAACATGAAGTCTTTCATTGCCTACCTACACTTGAATTGTTCACCTCTACTCTAAGCACCCCAAACAGTCATATACATCAGAAAAGGATGAAAACAACATTCTCCCTAATCTGATGCTGAATTAAATCTAAGTTCAGGTTTTTGAGGTACTGAGCATCTCAGAGGAAGTGTTCAGGGCTTTAAAAACCCCCGAGTCCTCAGAGAGGACTAGTTCATGAATATTTCACCTCTCAGAAAATCCCCAGTTTCTTTAGAGCTTCTGGGATATGAAGTGTGTCATGCCTATTTATTTCCTCCCTCACATGTCAATTCCTCCCATACTAAAGAGGGTCTCCCAGCTAACAAGGAGCACCCACCATACAGATCACCATCCTGGCATGTCCAAATGCCTCCTAATTTGCCACTAGCATCTATGATACTGTTACATGTCAACAACGCAAACATCTCTAGCATCTTTGAAAACTGAAAGCAGAGGACAGTGTGAAACAAATGGAAAATAACAACAAAACACATGTTAGAGAGCAGCAAATGCAGTGGTTGTTGGGGAAGTTCACATTTAGTTTATTAAAACCCTTCTCCTTTTTTATATACAGGGGAGCTGCTGTGGAATTCCCAGCGTGCTGCACCAGAGCTCTGCGGCAGCCAGGGCTCTGCTGCAGAGGACAAGCTTGCTTAGCTGTTGTGGTGCCTTGAGACTTGCTCTTTAGCACGGCAACATCAATGGAAGCTTTTACTGCCCAATGCAGCTCTCACCATCCAGGGAAACGATTATTCTGAAAAGTCCACCTCTCAGCCCTTACATTCAGTTAGAAACAAATTTTGCTCCTGTGGAAAGCTCTTCTCAGCAGAACTGATCTACTACTGCATTATCCAGTGTGTCTGTAGAATTTAGGAGGGTACAGCATGGGCATGATGGTCTGCTGCCATCCTGAGTGAAACGCCTGGGACTCTACAATTTTCACACCTTGAGAGGAAGAACTACATGTGAAGCCTGGGGCTCACTAAACCCCAAATTGGACTATGCCACCATATCTCTGAGGTTGACATGGACGATGAAATCTACTCTGCAGTCATTATTGGCATTAGAAGAGTTGTACAGTAGTAATCCAGACAGGAACCCCAGGACCAGATGTTTGTCTGTATGTCTACCAAACACCTCCAGGAAAGCAACATTTTAGGCTTAAAAATTACTAAAAGAAGGGAAGGTCTTCTCCCAACCTATCACTTTTTCAAAGTATTAAAAAAAAAAAAAAAAATAGAAGTCCTCTGATATCTCACTACATTTCAGTTTCAAAACCCCTCAGAAATTCAGGTCCTTGATTTGGCATCACTGAAAACCCCTGGCAAAGGCAAAATGCATTAGCACCCACCACTCCTAGGGACAGAATCTTCCTGATGTGCATCCATGTGTTCCTTCTGCCTGTGAGGGCACCACTGTGGGTGGCTTCAATCAACAGCATGTGTCTGAGGGCTGGCAAGGCTGAAAAGGGCATTTTGAAAGGATGAACACATGGAGGACTTTGCCGATGTTTGGGATCTTTCACCCTTCAACAAACAATGAAGCAAGAGGGTTATTGACACAGCTGCCTGAGCAAAGGACAGGAGCCACCACTGCCAATATAGTTTCCCCTCCGGAGGCAGGTAGAGGAAGAACTGCATTGGACATAATTAGTTTTGCAGTAGAAAACAAATCAATTGAAAAAGCAAGTTTTCAATCCTCTGTCTAACACAATAACAGGAAGCATAACATTGATTTTGGTTTGAGGTGGATTGGTCTCCGCCACGTGGTATGTGTGGGGCTTGCTTTGTTTTATTTATTTTTTCCTGTCCAGAAGGTAACAACTTCAAATGAGTTAAGGCTGTTTACTAAGCCCTTCCTCCATACCTGCTAAAAGGTGCACCTACAAAATTCTAGAGCTGGATTTAACCATCAAACTCCCAGGGACTGTGGCCCTGGGTCCACAAAGAAACATAATAAGGATCCCATGTTCCTCTCAAGGTATGATGTTCCTTAGTATAGCAGTCAAATCTCATAAAACAATCATTCCAACAGGAAGGTAGCTAGCCCCTGCAAAACCACCTCTCCATCCTTTCAGGCAGCTGAGACATGAACGTTCAACCTTTTTAATAAACTTGATCAACCTGATTTTTTCCCAGCATATCCCAGAAGGCTGCCAGACTCAGTCTTTTTGACCAGACAGGAAAGCAATCATGGACTACAGAGGAGCTTAATTCTGGGCCCATGTTTGGCAATGACTTGGTTCACATATCTTAGAGCTGTTCTGGATGGGGTTCTTATCTGAAATAGCGCCTGAACAAACATCCAGCACCAGCCTTTCTGAAAGTTTCTCCCTCAGCAGCTATACAATGACAGTCACATACTACCAGATTACTTCACCTCCCCTTGCACTCTCCCTGTCTCACTGCTTTTGAACTGCCTTCATCCCATGGCAAGGTCAGGCACATTCACTCCCATCTGATACCTTTTTCTTGCTATGAGTATGTATCAATATTTTGGAAGATTTAATCAGAAGAGGAAGCACAGAGCAGGAGAGATCAATAATTGATTATGCATTTTCCTCCTCTCTCTAAGTGAATGATTCACATCCACCATAGCAGTTCAGTGATTTCCGCCAAGGTCCTGTGGATCTCCAGCCTAAACAAACTTCTACTATCCGAGAGGCTGGATAGTAGAGGAGTTGGGGACAAGCAGTGATCAAACATACTCATTTTATCACTTTTAATTAAATAAAATAAAGAAGCAAACATCAGATGTAACCACAAACACAGTGTAATTACATGTCCAATAAGCAATTCATCTGTTTCAGAAAAAAAAAATACCCTTACAATGAACATAGAGTTTGTCTAGAACTAAGACTGCACATTACAGAATAAATATTGCAGACCATTATTAAAAGGTCATTTGAAGGAACTGATGAGACTGATCCTTTCCACAGAGCACCAGAGTGCAAGACTATCAAAGAAGCACACACAGCAACACCACAGCATTAAATCATCAGCAACAAAAACCAAAACAAAACCACACACGCAGGGTGACTCAAGATGCAGAATTTAAAAAATCAAAATGAACTCTCCAATATGAAAGCATACCTGGAACTAGTCTGTTATTTAATGTATACTATGAACTATGTGAGGGCACAACAGAGATCCTTTCAGGTTAATGTCGAGTCTCAATTCAGAACGCAAGGAGCAGGAGTTCACCTTGCTGCTGCTCTTCTTCCATTGTTCAAGAACATTGCTCAGGAGCAACACCCCACCACTGAAGCAAATGCAGAAAATGAATGCTGAAGAAACAATCTTGTCTAAACACATGAATTCCTGCAGTGTTACCAGACACTTGGGATCTTCACTGGTTCCTGAACAGTCACAAAGGCAACATGTTCATTCCCAGAGTCTGTCTATTCCTTTAACACCTGGAAAAGTCCCACACACTCTCACCCTCAGTGCCAGTCCTGACTTTATTCCCTGGCTTTGCTGGAGCCCACATTTCTTCCTCTGCATAGCCCTGCCGAAGGAAAAACAGCCAGCTGTGGCTTCCTGCAGGATTCTCCCATTTGCTAATGAGAAGACAGGCCAAGTTACAACTCCCTTCTTATCACACCACTGCTGAAAAAACAGATACCTATTTATATCATACAGTTTCTCAAGTGGCCTGTCGCAGCTCTTGCCATCCCATCCTGCTACTTGAGTTTATCAAAGTGCAGGCACTTCCTAATATATAAAGCAGACATGTGTCATATATCACAATATATGAACTGTATTGGGCTGTCCATGAATTTCTATGTGTACTGTAATAGTAAAAACTGTGTAAAAAACCACTTTTCTGTGTGTATTTCCACTTCTGTGGAAGCTAGACACTTCCAGAAAGTTAGCAATAGACCTATGAATGGCCATCCTACGTACATCACACACCAAGAGCAGCTCCTGCTGACTTCTCACAGGAATTATGCTCATGACAGCTCCCTTTTTTTTTTTTTTCTAAATCTAACAACTTCTGCTGATTCTCTCAGAGGAGGTAGGCAGTGTGATAGACAAAGTCTGCAGGAAAAGGTTCTCAGTGACTTAGGTCTTGAAACGTAAGAGTAATACCTTGAACATGGCTTGCATTAAACCTCATCTAGACGCAAAACATTAACGCTTAAAAAGAAAGAAATCCAGAATATCTGTTCTGTGGGTGATTCCAGTACGTATTTTTATCCTGCATCAGACTGATTTCCATATATTCCACTTAGACTTCATCTACTTATTTCCTAGTATTTTCGCAGGCTAGAAATTAAGCTAATAAATGCTTTGTTTTAACACTTTTGATGAAAACAACCAAGTATATCAACAGTCCTCATATCAAAATACATAATCTAGCTATAGACTAGACTCCAATCCTTTATCTAATGTTCAGCATTAAGCTACATTTTTCCACAGCAGCACAGTGCTTCCTGGGAGCTGTAATTCCTAAGTATTGTAGTCCCCAATACACTATATAACCCAGACTCCTCAATCAGACTCCTCTTACCACAATGCATTTGCATTTATTGAATTGTAACGAAGAATAGGAATGTTGAAACCTGCCCTGCACTATGGTAAAGTAGTCTGGAGCCTGAATAATTCCCACAAGAAACCCAGTGCTAAACTGCCTCACCCTCATTCCACTTTGAACATCTTAGTGCAGAAAAGAGATTCTTAATCAGGTCTGATACCAAATTAAATATTCCTTTCGGTTACCCCAACAAAAACAATCTGTTGATTTCCAAGGCCTACTTTGTAAAGAACAGTAACCTTGCCTGCTTACTTCTGCCATGAAGGCCTCAACATTTTCCTCACTGCTAGGCTCAGAGCATGAAGTCTTTTCCCAGAAATCATTTCAAAGCCTGTTGTTCTTTCACCTTCCAAGACCCACTTCCCTTTATGATATGCTCAGGAAAAGAGTGATGGTGGAGCGCTTATGTGTATTAGACATACCTTTATTTATCATTAACAATGAACATTGCAACAGCTAGTGGCCTGTTTTGACTGGATCACTCTTTTCAGGCACCCTTGCAGGCTGCACCTGCAGAGCACCTTGTGCTGTCTGACCTCAGGCACTCCTGCAGTGGAAACAGCACTAAAAATAAATAGCTGAAAATCACAATTGCTTCACAGATTTACTTTGTCAATCAGAAATTATGCTGGAAAGTCAAGTGTGGGAATGGACTTAAACCCTGGCTTTGTGCGGCAGTTCATCTCCCACTCACAGCTACCCAGCCGTAATGGAATTTCCTCAATAAATAATTGTTCCTCTATTTGCCTCCAACAGTTTTATGGAAATATGGATCAAGTTTGAGAGGGCTTTTAACATCCCATTAAAAATTAACCGCTTGTTTTATTGATTAGACAATTTGCAATGTGGTTGACTTTGCAGTTTGGGGGGTTGGGTTTGTTTTATTTTTATTTAAAAGAAAGCCTTATGTGGATGCTTTCTTTTTCTGTTGGTCAAGTGAGAACTTTGTTGAAGCACAGCATAATCTGATGGGGTTTACTTCCCACTGGACTATTTAAAGTAATACTATTGTACAATGGCTTTATATTTTTTTAGGAAAATACAGATTCATCAGACACTTCACTCCAGTGAAAAGTTTTATTTAAAAGTGAGCGCCCTCAAAGAATATAAGGTCCAATACCAACCAACATGTTTACCCTCCACAATGGTGACTAGCAGAAAGTTCTCGCAAGGAAAAGCAGGAAATAAACAATATGGCAGTTTCAAGTTAGTAACACTTCTGTTTCTGCTACATCTCTAAGATTTTTCATCCTTTTAGAAAACAGTAACAAGCAAATGGGTAAAACTGTTGTTCATCTAACCACACTGAGCTCAGAACAAAGGCAACTTTAAGTAGGCATACATTTACTGAAGGAAACAGGGAAGGGCTGTAACTTTCCCCATACAAACAACTTTCTTAAGCATGCACCTTATTAAGCTCTCTCCTTTCTGGCTGCACGGACCTCCCGTCCAACACTGATACAGGGCACACAAATAATCTCCATTTCCCAAGATCTCAGCCCAACAGACAATGTCCAGATCCCAACCAGCAACTGAAAAGAAGCACCCCCTGGTGACCCCTGCCCTAAAAATGTCAACAGTAATAAATACAGCATAGTCCAAAGAATACGACCATCCTCTCAAAAATAGTCCTCAAAAAAGCTTGAATTACCATATGACACAAACTCTAATCTGTGAATCTCTTTCACAGTTATGTGAAATATAAAAGCAGTAAATTACACATAGTTAGGCCACCTGAATGCTAGTAAGGACAGATAAGCAGGATTTAGGTAGATTTCTTTCAGACCCTTTATCAAACTCTTAATGATTGAATAACATGGACGTGAAGTTTGGAGTGTCAAATAGGTAAAGTGTTTCAAGTTTTGAGACTATCATGATTGAAAAAATGATTGAAGTGTGAGCAAAAGTTAAGGGAAGTTGGAATAGTGAGAATGAGTCTGCCTAAAACTTGGGAATGAAGAATAAATCTTGTTTTACGATGTAAAACAGATTTTTAGCTTTAGGAACTATGATGATTCAGCTTAAGAAATCATGCAGTTTACCAGCTGTCTTTTCTCACAGGTTATCTACACAATTTTCCTGCAGGCAGCACCTGGATTTGCAGGATGTCAAGATGACATTAGGTTTACTGTAGGAAAAACAAGTTACTGCTCATTTTTTCCCAGTACTCCCTCTCTTGCCCTGCTGCACATACTGCCATCACATGATCTGCTAGGCAGGTACCAGGTATTTTTGCAACCTGGCTTAGTTATGAATTACAGGAAAGCTGAAAAACATGAGGGAATAGATAGCACATATGTCGATTAGCAGACCTCAGCAGGACAGCTCTGATTGTTCGTGTCCTGAAATGCTTGATGATTGCTGAAGAAAAAGAGTGAGGATGATAGTTTTAGTTCTTTCTCCGAACATGAATTTTACTGGAAGATGAATATATTCATCAACATGCTTTTATCATTAAATAGAGCCTTTATTCTCTAGTTTATGAATGCATGTGTATGTATATCAAAATGTTTATGTTCAGTTTCAACATATGCATCATATACATATGTTTTGTACCCACATATATACATATATGTGTGTGTGGATTTTCTTTTTGATCCTCCTCAAAGCTTTACTGTATTTGTTTACAGAGAAAAAGCTGTATTTGAAACACTTCTCTAATAGCACAGGGATAATGCGACCTCTTGACTTTCTGTAGCATTTCCACCTTCTGGTTGGATTCACATCTCAGCAGAATGAGAAGGCAAATGGCTCTCAAAATAATCCCCCTCCCCCTTTTCCACAACCCTGTAGAGAATCAGTAAGTTCTTGAGGCTTTCTGGCCCACCACATTTATGTCCCCTTCTCTGTAACAACTGACACCACAGGTCTTGGGAGATGGCTCTGTCCTCCAAAAGCAACAGCACACTATGTAACTACTTGGGCAGCTCTCTACATGCAAATTAAACAGATGCCTGAGAGATAATAAACACCAACTTCCCTTTCTTTCTCTCCCATAACCCTAGCAAAGCCATCCTCTGGGTCCAGGTGGGCTTGTTCAGGGACATCACCGCTGTCGCTGAAAAGATCCATCATCTGTGATATTTCATTACTGGCTACAAGTCCCCATTTGTTTCTTCAGTCAGTAGCGCCTGTGCCTTTTCCTTCATTTGTTATGAGCCTAGCGACAGCAACGAACAACACAGTACAAAGCTGCTGACTGTACAGAGGGGATGGGAAGGCAGAACCGAGAGCAGACGTTCCCCATTCAATTCGGTTTTGTTCCCTGGCACCTGAGCAAAGGGAGGAACAATAAGAAAGCCCAACACTAAACTACAGGCTGTTACTTTGTACACAATGGGAAAAGTTTTGAACTGCAAGACTGACAAATGAACATATAAATGTTCCATCAGGAGTACCTGGCTAGTGTGGAAGCAGAGGAAGGAGAAGAACCTCACACCACCAACAGAATTTTTTGTTCAAAGCACACTCCTTAAATCAAATGCCCCTGTTCTCTGTGGAGCTCTGAATTACCTTTTAAACTGACAGTCCTTTCCACACTGCTGCTGCTGTACTAACAGGCACTTCCTTAGGAGACCCTGAAATTGCACGGAGGTAACCCACACTGCTTATTATCAGTTGCTTACACTGTACAACGAATGCACTATTGCAGGAAGAACAGTGTTACAACCAAAGCCCCCTGGTTAAAATGCCTTAGAAACAAACTCCCCCACCTTACACAGATTTGAACCAAGGCTCGTAATTCTGTGCTTTTACACGCAAAGTTACACAGGATTGTATCAGGAGCAGGCTCACAGGATGCAACGCAATTCCACTTACAACAGGGACGAAGCTCCCATGGACATTACCAATTCAGGAAGAAGCATTAGAGGCAAGAGTGGCATGGCAGGGGACAGAATGATACTGTAAATGCTGCTACGTACATGTGGGCATTATCATGTCAGCATTGCCTATGCTTGAATCATGTCATGGCTAAGGGAGGATTTTATTTAGCAGACATGTAAATAACTAAACTGATATATTTTATTTCCTTTTAACAAATAAAACCCCCTGTAACGGATTATACAACACTGACATTGAAATGCCAGAAGTGAAATTGTTTGCAGCAACAGTAATTGTAATTAACAAGGCTGCACAAACCTTGGCAAATGAAGAATAAAGAAGTCTCTTGAAAGACAGTAATAACATCAGTCAGAGAGAAAGTATGGCCATGGGTCAGCACACAGGCCACACAGTCGCAGACCAACTAGCTGTATTCCAACAGCCCGAGCCTATTTTATAGGATTTGGCAGTTTTGTGGTGAAACACTTGCAGGTACTGAGTTGTTAGGACAGAGGAGAGCACATATACATTGTCAGCACACTACACAGGAATATTTAATATTAGGCTTTCTTTTATACAGATATCCTTGATGGAGTATTATCCAATTTCAGCCAGACTAAGAACATTGTTGTAAAAAATTTACTGACAAGAGTAACATGAAACAGAATAGCTTGAAATTATTGCCACAAAAATCTAACACAAAGAATCCTACTAGTGGAAGATTTACCGACTCCACATGTCTGAATAATCCAACACCTCCAAAGGAGGAAGCCTGAATCTATTTAGTGCTGAAAACAGGACAGAGCTAGGAAAATACAGAACATAACAGTTGTGTTAATCTTTTGCCATAATTGGGTCAGGGGTTTTTTGCAAAACAGGCCTAATTGGACAATTGAAAGCAATATACATTTAACGTGCAAAACGTGGTTAGCTGCTGGCAATTCTTTTGGATGCCACTGTCAGGTCTCTTTTTGTGCATGTCCAAAGTTGTTTACATTTATTTCATTGCAAACCATTACATTATATCTGATCAGTACCTATGGTTTTATTTCACAGTCCAGCACCCATTGGCATGGACGGAGCCCTCCCTCCTCCAAGCAGCACAGCCTACATACAGCCAAGACAACTCACAAACGTGCTGCCTGGTGACCCAGCTGCTACAGCTCACCTAGAAACACCTGTACAACAGTGTGACAAGACTACCTTAAAAAAAGACTGTCAGAAACAGTCCTACACAAGCACTTTGTCTTTTCACTTCAAAACTACTCACCACTGCCTGTTCAGCTAAAGACCTCCCCAGAGGCTAGTGAAGACAGATGCCCGTCTCTCTCATTTCCCAGGCAAGAGCTCAGCAAGCCAGCATCACACATTCATGCTTCACACACGTTCATATAGAAACCATTTGCGCCATCCGGCACACCTCTCTTGTACTAGTGTTCTGGATATTTTTTCTTTCCCAGCATTATGCTAGATATAGTGGCTCAGGTTGGTTTGCCGATCATTCTATCTCCCCCCGCCCGACTCCAAGCAGCATAGATGCTGCTTGGGAGGACACCAGCAGGAAAGGGCATATGCAAAATTCCACCATGCTGTGAAGATCCCTGAGTCATGGCTCCACAAGATGCTGGAGAAGCTGGTGTAAGGGAGAAGGATGGAAGGACAGACAGCAGGAAGGAGCATAGTAAAGTCCTTTTCTGGTCAGATGGTGGAAACATAGACCCAGGTTGAGGTGCAAGTAGCACATTGTTTTTCTTCTAAGGGTACAGGGTACTTGAAAAACAGACCAGAGGGAGAAACCAGGAGAATCCCTCTCCCTCACCTCACCAAGTTCAACACTTGGCAAACTGCCACTCCCGAGATGGGTGGCAGGAAAATACAGCTGAAGATTTCATGTCTGCTTGCCACCTTACCCTTGAACATAGCTCCAAAGAGTCAGGACAGCAGTGTCTGAGCCTCTCAGATATAGGAAATTCTCAGTGTGCAGCAGATCCTAAACTGCCTGAGTTCTGAAATCTTTGTGACACCTTGGTTTATGTGTTAGTTCTGCCCTTCCTCCTGCTTCTGCAATAAATTTCTCTTCTCCATTGTACTTCAGAAAGTCATGAACAATACAGCCTTTTGTCTCACCTCCTCTGAACTGCATTGCTATGGTAAATTACATTTATGGACATTCACTCTATTTCAAGAATTTTCATCTACAAAGCACAATGTTGATATTTTTGCACTTTTTTGTGGGGCAGAGCGAGAAACAAAAGCAAACAAAGTATTCCAGCTGCTGTTTATTTTCTCCTAATTACTTCCCAGATCAAATCACTTTCCTGGATGCTATCTAATATATTACTTCCTTCTTTATTTCAGGTTAGCATCAATAATTGCCTAGCTACTGCAGATTTTGATACATGGGCAGAAAGAAAATGCTGTTGTGATTAAATCAGGAGATACATAAGTGAGAAGGAACTGTCACTAAGCAGAGTTAGGATTTTTTCCCCTCTCTTCCTTAACTTAAAACTTCTCAGGCTGCCTGCAAGCCTCTTAGTACTTGAGGATGGAGCAAAGAAGATGGAGGAGTTGGAACAGATGAGCTTTGTTGCAGATTGCTGTTTAGTGGTAGTTGGGAGACAGCTGAGTATCATTTCCATTACTGAAAAGATGAGTAATGCCACAAGGCTCAATTCAGGGGGAAAAAAAAAAAGAAAAAGAAAAAAAAAAAAAGAACACTCTAAAAAGGACAGCTTCATTATAAGGACATTTCTGTTCTTTTCTTCACAGATTGGAAAGGACAAAATGTCATAATCTTGCGTTTGATACACTGTCCTTTTTTTATCTTTAAACAAATATCTTTGGTTTTTTAAAATTATCATTATGTACAGAATTCAGAAATGCTAATCATTAGATAAAAAATAAAGAAGTGAAATAAGCTGGAAGGAGATTCATTTGGGGAATTAATTTACAATGCCAAAAATATAATTGCCAACTGATTAACACATTTTTTTCTCCCTCTTATGGGCATTTATTTTTAATTTATTAATTTCAGTGCTCATTATACCTTGATTACACTCTCTTTTGGGAGGAAATAAGATTTGAAGTGGTTTCTATTTTTTTCCTTGTTTTATTGTTTCCATACAGTAATTGTATGTCATGTACTTGAATCTGTTTGTGCTTTCTCTCACTTGAGGTTCTATTTTGAGTTGACTGTATTTGGGGGGAACAAACATGTTTAAGGGCACTTGGTTGCAAATCAATCACTGAATGATAAGAGCTAATTTAAAGTGGTACTGGCATCTGCTCTAGGCTGCAGAGCGTCCTTGTGGCATTGCCAATGCTCTGTGCAGAGCAAGGAAGGAGCAAATACAAAGGTTACCCATAAAATGCTCTAAAGTTGTAGGCAGATATCTAAAGCAGAAAGGCAATTTTCCTGCTCTGTAGAAATATTGCCCTGTCCTAGGTCAGTCCCATCTCTTGTATCTACTAGCACTTCTACAAAGCCTGTCATTGTTATTGCCATGAAGCAACTGAAGAAAATGTGAGGACTACTAGGCAAGACAATCTAGTTTATTGGTTTCATTATTTTGAGCAAGCTGCCTATGGTTTTATTTATATTCCACTCACCTGGAAGCACTCTGGCACCCTACTGAGTATTGCAACAAGATCTGTTAAACAGTGGACAAGCCTCTCTTGGGCAGCAGAGATAAACAAAGTTCCAGGCTCTTAGAAAGTTACTATCAGCTGCAGAATTGTCTATATGCAGTTTCGTAAATTGTAATAAAAGCACGGTAATTCAAGTTACGCTAACTGGAAACAAGAATCATAGAATCATAGAATTATTTAGGTCGGAAAAGACCATTAAGATCATCGAGTCCAACCGTAAACCTAACACTGCCAAGTCCCACTAAACCATGTCCCTAAGTCCCACATCTACACGTCTTTTAAATACCTCCAGAGATGGTGAGAAAGAAGTCACATTATTGTTTGCCATAGACCAACATCCTTACACATACAGACATATCTCTACTATAGCTCTGCTGATGTGTGTTGTTGAAGCACCATAACTTATTAAAAGATGAAATTTTTCATTTATTTGAAGACATCTCTGGCAAGTTCTAGAGAAAGCCTGCATTTGCCCTCTAATTTCTAGCATGGCTCTATTACAACAGAGGACAGAGATCATTATTGTCTTTCTGTCTCCATGTGCAGCTCACAGAACTTGGGGCTGGTATGGAAAGGGTATCAGCTGTCAACATGAATGTTTCCTTTCCCCACACTACCCCACAGAGTAGCGGTTGTCTTTGTGCAAGCACAATTGCCACTAATATTCAAACCTTATGGGTCAGCTCCACGAAGAACCATGACCTTGAGTACAAGAGATCTCTGACTTTTTAATGCCTTTTTTTTTTTTTTAAGTAGAAAGTAAGCATTCTGCTAATCTGAATTCCAGTTTTCACTTTTTCAGACTTCTCAAGAGAACCAGCAACATATATCTTACACATTTTTAAAGGAGAAAATTGAACTTCTTACAAAACAACATGCTTTAGACCTGAGGCTCTGTTAAAACATTGAACATAGCAAGACTTAAGGTAAAATTATGAGCTAGTAATCTTGCTTGTGTCTTTAAGTCTGAGTTCCTAAATTCATTATATTTTATGGCAGCTATTATACCTCTGGATTATTCTTACTATTTATATAAATAGCTAGGCTTTGCTGGAATCTGGCTAAATTGTTTGCCTCAATAATATCTTAAGGCAGCAAGGTCCATAGGTTAATTGCAAGCTTAGCAAAAAGCAGTGCCTCTTAAGTAGCTATTCGCTTATTCCGGCATCTTGGTTTGCATTTTTTTGAAAGAGTAAGGAAGGGTACCTGGTTTTAGTACTGTGCCTGCAGTTATTCTTTTGAGACAGAATTAGCAGAAAGGATCATAATTATTTTCTTAATAGCAGAGATTATTTACAGATAGAGATACTAGAGCAAATATGATTTCGGCTCTAATCTCTCATGTTTTCTATGGTTGTCAGGGGATAAAAAGGCTATAGTTGTTAGGGACGTATTTAAGGCACTAGAAATTCAGAGTCTGGTACAGAAATCATAAGTGGGATCTTGGCTGTATAAAACGAACATGAGTTCTGCCATTAACTTCATTGCACCAGGATTTCCTTCACCTCATTAGCTTCTACCTTTAGAGTCCATTCTATAGCAACTATCAATTCACTCAAAAGGACCATAACTCACAAAGTTCAGATGAAGGTTTAAAATGTGCATAGGTGACATATAAGCCCAAGTCCTATTATCAAAAATAATGCAGGAGTCAAGTTTTTCAAGGTAATCTGGGGCACAGATGCCTGTCCAGAATGAGATTTTCCAACCTGGATTTGTAGCTTAGGCGCCGGATTGCAATGGATGTTCTCATCTATGCCATTTACTTTAGTGGTTTTTTTCCCCTCACCTGTATTACATATTTGACATTTATATACCTTTAAAAATATAGCCCTTGAGAGGAATACCAGATACTGAAAAAGCCATATACCATGCCAGACTAAGGCTGCTATTAAAAGCATAGTTACAATAACAACATTATGTTGTACGTACAGCAAAGAGTTCTTACCATGGACTTAAGTGGACAAAAAAAGCTGCAAATTTGCAGCCACACAGGAAAATCAGCTATGAGTGAAACAAGACAGACTGGTAAAAGAACAGTTTTACTAATACAATTCTATCCCACTGGGGTTTTTGTTGGCAAAACACACATCAGTCAAGGCTCACTTGTCTGGGAGTACCAAACTAGCTCTAAGACTAACTAATCAATTTAAGTCTGTATTAATGGACCCACTGGGCTTTCAAGTGCTCTTGGAAGTGGGAGCAAAGCTCTGAAGACTTTTATAGTATGGAAAACAAACCTTATCTTCAAGCCTTATTGAAACAGGCACCCAAAGCTGTATCTCCATATCAACCAGCCTTTTACTTCAAAGATAGTCCTGCTCTAAGGCCGACCGTCAAAACTCAGGCCTCTCTCCACTTCTTTGATGATCCATAAAGAAGGTGGAAATGCAAATTGTCATAGAGAGGGGAACAAATCAAATCTCTTTCCCCAGGGGAGGCCATCAAGAGACTCTTTTCAGCAACATCTAACACGTACCTGCATAACGGTGAGTTACATCTCTTACCACCAATAATCTTCCCCCCTTTTCATTTTCTCCATGCAATGGACCCCCTTCTATCCTTACTCTTGAAAGCACTCTGTATGGTTGATTTAGCTCTTTCCTCCTCCCACTGTAGGTGCTTTATAAAAAGATGTTATTGAGAAGGAAATGTATGTAGGTGGAAGAATAAATACATAATTATTATTGTTATTATTGTTATTTTTGTGTGGAAAAAGATGCAGAATTTGGCATT
>WAAD01015220.1:242709-275458 GCA_013389945.1 Fregata magnificens
TAGGTAGCTCAGAGAGATTATTCTATTCCATTCCAATATCCGTTACCCAATCATACAGCCTCTTTGGTCTAAATAATTTTAATTAAGCAATTCTACCTTCTGTAGTAGATATTACCAGAAGATAATTGACTGCATTGGTAATGAAGCTTTCTGAGGGTGCTAAACAAACAGCGAGGTTAATTATCTGGCAGTAATGCTTGTTATGGAAGTGCAACACTGGCCAACTAAGTTTCCTGTTCTCCTGCAGTACCCTTTCAGTAAATCAATGTAATATCCGTGGCTATATATTGTCTTACTGCGGTAGCAGTGTTCAGCAACGGAAACAGGAAGCCACCAACTGGTCAGGAATGCATGGAAACCAATACACAGAAAATACGACTTTTTATTAAATGTGTTTTATTCAACTACTAAGTTTTATTAATTTTTTTCCTCCCCCTTCTAACTGAACAATGAATTTTCAAAACTCTGTGTTTATGTACCATTATCTGAGAGCAGAGATGTATTTCAATTATAGACAAGAGTCCAGAAGTTTATATTAACCACTATATAATCCCAGAGTGGATCTGATTTTTTTTTTTTTTCCACTCAGCTTCTGTTTTCACCTTTTCTCCTTCTTGGCAATAAATCCATTCATACTGAATTAATTGGATAGATCACATTTGGATTTCATTTTGGGGGTTTAAATTCAAAGTGCTGACAGTTCATGTATTTAATTCTGCATCACTCAAAACTAACTAACCTAAGTGTTTCTCTGCAGGTAAAAGGTTGTTTTAGATTCATTACAATGTTAATTTTTTTTCAGTATTAAAAATAAATGTATCAAGTCAAGTTTATTTGACCTTTAACAGGGGAAAATGTCAAAAGTTTGTTTTATTTTAGGAGTTGGCATATTTGGGGTTTTTTTTTTTGCTAAGACGGATTCCCAGCTTTATAGCTAAAAGAGTATGCAAATGGAATATCTTGATTCCCAGTACTACAAGGCTATTCCCACCCTAATTTCAGCATTTCAAAAACAAAGCAGTATGTCTTTATGCCAGTTTCAAAAAAAAAAAAAAAATCCCAGATGTAGCTGCTCTCTGAGAACAACCAAATACCATGCACTGGCATTTAGACATAGAAACATCTATATAGCATTTGCGGTGGGGAGGTTGGTTGTTTGGGGGGTTTTGCCACTCACTATCCTTATCTGATATGTATGAAATTCAGACATTTGCATAGAGGTGTCAGATTCTGTGTGTGTGCAAATTCTATTTATTAATAGTAGCTCAGCTGTTTTACATAGATCCAATTGCCAGTTACAGGTGGAAGAACCCCAGCAGCCACTAATGGTACATAATTTTAGCAACAACCCTTTCACACGGAAATCTTGCTAAGAATTATCCAAAGAGTAAATGTTACAGTGGGTTCTGCAGTACTTGCTGGCTTGGGACTATCATAGAGCTAACCCTTCTTCCACTGTCTTACTATTTCTCTCTTGTGCATGCATAAGGAAGGGGAAGTGTGCATGAACAGAAATACAGAAAACTACTTTGCATTAAAACAAAATGCTTACAGCCCTTTTCAAAGCAAAAGTGGCTTACCAGTAGTTGTGGTTCTTCAAGTGCATTGCTGTTCCTTACATACACTTACAGGACACTTTCTTGAGGCCACAGACCTCTGATGAATCGTGAATAATCTCTGTCTTTGAACTGATTTACACATATTCCTAAATAAATCCATCTAGTGCACAGAGCCCCTCAAGAAGATCCACTGGCAGGTTCTGCTAAGCAAGGATCACAGAACCACTTTCTCCAAGTCTGAAAGTGCCAGACCTATCTTGTACAAGGACAGGAATTATTCCACTGTCGAGTCAGCCCTTGATTTATTGAGACTTACGTTTGCAGGAGCTCCAAGAAATCATCCATAATTGCTGAGCCAAGGACAGTGCTTCTCACTGATAAAGACACAGAGTCACCTCACTGCTCCAAATGTACCTTTGCAGACCCTAAAAACCAACTGATAAGCAGGCGAATGGGCATTCCTACATAGCAGCATAAAGAGACATGAAACAGTTTTCAAGATCATGGCTAAGGACCTGGAGACGAGTAATGTAATGAAAAGTTCAGCAACAAAGGTTATACAAAATTATGCTAAGTACTTTTTCATTTTTTCTCCTCTGCAGTTAGGTGGTGACCTCTTTAGGGTAAGTACCACTGCTTTTCTTGTGTTGGCCAAATGCCTGATTCAAGAGGCCTCCAGCCCTGACTGGAAGCATGAATTTCGCAGCAATACAAACACAAAAAAGAATAGAAAATAAACTTAGGAGGTAAGTTGGGAACAAAGAGTCTTCCAGAAATCATGTATATGTAGACAAAGACCCATTAGGAAAGGATGAAATGTTTTCACCAGGTGCTAAATTTAATCGTAGCCAGGAACAACCCAGAAATTCTTATGAATTCAGATTGAATTTGAGAAAGAGTTCTGGGAGGGGGGGAAAAAAAGACAAAGAAGAACTAACTACTTTTAAACACCATAATATTTCATTTTAATCCTTTTGGAACAAAGCATGTTTTTTTAGAAAGGCTGAAGCATCAAAAACATTAAAAAAGATCTCAAAATAAACTGACGCTTCAAATTTGCTGTTAAAAAGAAAGAACGGGAAAAAAGTTATTTATCTGAAGAGCCAATCTCCCTTCCTAGAGGACAGTCTAAATCCGTTCTCCCTCATACCAGCAACTCCAAAGCCAGACTATTATTGGCATGAAAGCTCAGATTAGTGCTGTTTTGTTGTTGCTGTTTTTTATTATTTCCTTAATCTATTTTGCGAAGCTTTGAGTTCTCTCATAATTTTATCTCCAGAGGTCTTTTCCAAGGTTTACTGCAGCCTTTGAAAGTGTTCCCATGCTCTCAATTCTTGTCCCAAAGACCCCCATGGTTTGTCATCAGATGCTTTTAATAATGGCACAAGTGGTCCAAATTTTGACCTAATCATCCACTGTATTAGGCAGCTTCTCTGAGACCCATATTTCTTCTCAGCTTCAGCAGTGGCTGTGAAGGGAAACTGTGCTTTTGAACAGAGAATGGTGTCTCAGAACATTCTCTATTCAATTACTGAAGAGCTACTGAGCCCCAAACTCAACACTTACCAGCACACCAAGACAGTGACCATAGCTTTGGTCTGTTTCTCAGTATGATTCGTCTGACCAAATATAATATTCTACAATGTATACACCTAGTTTATGTCTGAAGTTTCCCCTTTTGACTGAAGGGGAGAAATGCGCATTCTGGTACCATTCGTATCACGCTAACGTGGACGTCAAAAATAGGTCAGTCGAAGCACATCCTGAAAGTGTTTGTTTATCTCCACTGACTGCAAAAGGGAGGACAGATGGTTTGCTCAGACAACTAAAGTTAGGTTAGATGGATCCATCCCACCTGCTACAGTGGCATAGGAAGAGGAAGGAGGAAAAGCACAAGGAAGGGTGACAAAAGAAGAAGGCATAGCTTTGGCTCCAGTCAAGGCAGAAAGACTCCAGTCAGAACCATGGTGATTATCTCTACATCCTCATCTTCACCCTCTGTTTCACTTTCTGGTTTGGTGTTTTGTTTTTTTTTTTCCTTTTGCCTCATTCTCTTTTCTTTTAAACCTTTCCTGTTAGAGCCTGCCTAGCCCCTCAGACGGTTTCCTTGAAGCCTGTCACATCACTGTACCCTTCAGCATTTGATTCAGAACAGAATATATTTTGTACAAGGCCTCTCCAAAGGCACATCAACTGTCACTTCCACAGGGTTCACTCAGGATAACTGAATCACTTGGGAAAACGAATAAAGTCTTCAGCTCTGCTCTTAAAACATGAATATGGAATTTGCTGGTTCCAATAAAAATTACAATAGCTTGTCCATAAAGAGATAGCTGCAAGGACAAGGGTGATTCTAGCAACACAGAGAGGGTTTTGGTGAAAAATGAATAAAACTTTGGCAGTTTGGAGGCTTAGCTCTGACATGCTCTCAGTCACATAAGGTGGTTTGTTTGAACCTTGCTGAGAGATATCTGAAAGCCTTGGATCTGCAAAAGCGGGTCTGAAATACTGCAGCACTTCTCCGGGACATAAGCTCCTGCGCAGAGGCAGAGAACAGAAACAGATATAGAGAAGCAAGTGAGATAAAGCTACCTAAACTTCTCTTCCTAGCTGATAGAGTAGGAATTTACAGTAGCTGCTTAAAACAGTCCTTTGTCTGCCTGTCCTTTACTTCTATCTGGCACTATTTCTACAGTGAATTTTGGCAACAGAGTAGGGCAAATGTTTAGATGGCAGAAGCCCAAGTTGTTAAGCTATGGATGAAGTAGTAAAAACCAGGTGGCTGTCCAGATGCCCATTACTTGCAAGAAGTTTTTTGTCTGCTCTATCCATACAATGAGCTGTACCTAGCTCCTTTTTTTGCCCAGAGTTAGTTTCTCTCTCAGACGTTCATACAGAGGCACTCCTCCCTCCTTCTTGCAACATTAGCTCACATCTATGCAGCTGTCTCCAAAATCATGTGTTTTGTGCTAGCAATATTCTCTTTCCCAAAGGAAAGCTAGGTCTAAAGCTAAGCCTAGGAAAAGCATGGAACAACCTAGAACTGGCCATTTCACTCTTTCAAAGGACACAGAGGACAGAGATTTTTAAGCCAAAAAGGGTTGTTGGAGCACGTTCCAAGCTTCAGCACTTTATACTCCACTATGTTTCATCCAGCCATTTCGTCTTTCAAATCACGGACTGCAAACACCACTGGTAATCAGCCAGGTCTTCCAATGCCAAAGGAATGTGTGGGAGAGGGTGTAAAAGTAGAGTCCAGAGCTGGACCCCAGACTCAGGAAAAGGCTCTGTTGGTCTGTTTGGACAATTGGCCTAGAAATGGCTCCCCACCTCCAGCCGGAGTACAAATGAGTACTTGCAGTTGTGAGATACAGCAAGCCAGGATGTTTTGCATCCAAGAGGTCCCCAGTGTTGTGGTGATGGATGAGCTGTAAACAAACATTTAAAGTAACATCAGTGTCTGCTGGTTTTGAGCTGAATGGGGAAGGAGGAGGACAGAAATGCATACTGTTGTATTTAGCTGCTGATTCCAGCACATCCTTGGAAAAGACAATTGGGGTGGAAGGATCTGATTGACAAGGGGACTAACATCCAAAAGTTGATGTGGCTTGTTCATAGACTCTCTCAAACCATAAAGCTACCAACAGCAAACAGGTTAAGCCACTTGAGAGTGGGAGACAAGTAGGCGAGAAGAAAACAAAGGGGAAGGATGAAACATGAAGCTGCTGCTTCCTGTTTGCCACTCCACTGAGCACAGGTATCACAGGAACTGCCACCGTTCACCCTCACTTCAGCAGCAGCAAGAGAGCTCCCTAAGAGTTTTATACCCACATATGCATAAACCAATCTCCAAAGCAGGTTCAAGGTACTAGTGATAAAATGGATACATCACTTAAAGTTTTTTGCTGCGACATTGAACAAGCAATACCCAAGAACCCTTCTATCCTTCAACTTTCCCCAAGAAGAGGCATAATGGAGCAAAAGACAAGATGGACATGGAGAACACGGGAATTAAAAATTCTGGTGAAGCAAGGCAGCGGAATCAGCATGGATAGCATACAGAGCAATATGAGAACAAAGGTCTAAAGTCCCTGGTGGGGAAAATCCCTGTAGGAAAATAAAGCAAAGCAATGTTTGTTTTGCTGGCATTAGGTATCAGAGAAGATGTTAAAAAATGTTACTGCCAAGCAAACCAAAGCAAAGCAAAATAAAGCAAGACAAACTGAAACATTCCAGGCTTTTTCTATTGACAAATTTTAGTGTTGTCTGCAAAATATACAATACACAAAATATAGGACTACTGACTGGCTGGGTGTTGGTTTGTCTCCAAACAACACGTAGATAAACTTTCCTGGTTTAGGACATTTCATATTCACACTAGCATCTTGAAGATCACTGTGGAAAGAAAGGTCAACTCCATATAGACACAGAGAATTAGACTAAATGATACCTTTCCTTTCCTCACATCTCAGAACTCATTTTGCCTAGGAACTGCACTAGGAAAAATGTGATGTTTCCTCTACCAAAGATAAGTGCAACTCACTTTTGGAATCTGAGGGCTTAATGCAAAGGAAATAGCAATGAACACGTTAAGCTCCCAATGCATCTAGAGATAGAATCATTAAGATACTTTTCATATATTTAGCCCCTTTGAAGTTAACAGGACTGCTTAAGCATTTCTAAATGCTTTCGACCTTGCAAAACCAAGGTCTAGAGCTCTAGGGTCAGCTGTATTGTTTGACTGGCCTGCACACAAACACAGCACAAACATTTCCACCAGACTGGTATTCCCAAAGAGAGGCAAATATGTGCCCCTGCCATCTGCTGACAACAGAAAACTCAGATTGCTGTAGCACATGGCAGCACCAAATGGAACCACACAAGTGCCAGAATGACTGGCAACCACTTTGGAGATTCGGGAATACTTAAACGTGTTTCATGTAAGGTAAGATGAGGAGACAGATACACAAAGACAGGAAACTAGCACACTTGACACTTTGTCTTAAGCTTCATCAGAGAACCATGTATTTCAGTCAATTATAGAAACAAAGCAAAGGGAAAACAACCGCCCAGGGGTAAAAATACGCGTGTTAAACCTATTACTTCCCTGCAGGATGATGAAAAATATCTTTTGATGTGACTGTCACAAGACAGCTCGGAAAACAAAGCATGTCTACAGCTGTAGGAAGGTTGAAAATAATGCCTGTGGATACTTCTTAAAAGGGTATTTTAATACCGGGATAAGGTACATGATGAAGTGTTTAACATTCAACTTGAATTATACCAACTGCACAACATCAGTTTGCCCAAATCAGAACTTGGTCACCCCCAGCCTCAGAAGGCAGGAGAACATCTGGGCAGAAGAAGGACAGGCCAAAGAGCCCACCAAGCCCAGAGTCTGGAGCCTCTGCTAGGGCAAGACACTGGCCCAGTCACTACCGTGCACTTAACCTGACAGCTCAGAGCAAATGGTATCCTTCTCTCTCATGGACAGAGGTGGCAGAAAAGGGGAAAGGGAAAAAAGGAAACAAAAGGTCACAGCTCCCAAAATTCCACATCATAATTTAAAAAAACACCAAAAAAACCAAACCCAAACCCAACTCTTTTACAAAACAAACAAAGAATTGAAAGGGAAGATGCTTATTTTTTTCACCAACAACATTCACTTAGATCCATCGTATCTTTTGACTCCTGTGAATTCACCATAGAAAGCATTATGCTGGACACATCTGAAAAGAGGTTTACTTTTCCCAGTCTCAAAAAAAAAAAGGCAGGTCTGCGTAATACTATGGATTTTTCTGGATTTTCACCCTGACTGGACCACTTCTTATTTCATAAGAAGGAAGGTGTCTGTTGGACAGAAAACACAGTACATCTCTTTAATATATATTCAAGTATCTAGCTTAGAAACATTATCCTATGACCTGACCATGAGCATACATCTCTCACTCAATCTCATGTATTAGCCCTTATATACCTTTGGTGATCTCCCACATTGTGAATATGCAAACAAGAATAAGACCTATTTTTCACACAGTAACATGCTGCATAGGCTGCTGTGCTGTCCTCATTAAACCTGTGTAAAAAGCTGTGGGGGGAAAACATGCTGCAATCGGTCTAGATCACAATAAAACATTGTTATTGTCTCTATGTTCTAAAAAACAGAGAAGCCTTCTTTGAAAACATGCAATATAGAAAAGAGGAGAAAATAAAAAAAAAATAAAGCCTAATACTTTGAATTGTACCTTTGATTAAACTTGGAAGAAGTCATCTAGGTCAAGCCTAAGAGAATGCTGTAAATCAACTCTGACAGAACACTGGAATCCAAGTAATTGCTATTCTCTCACCGCATATTGTCCATATTTCATTTCTAAAACTGGTAAGCTTGAGCCCAACACAGTTTTGAGGTTTGCGACAAAGTGAGGATTATGATCTTGTTAGCTCTTACTTCCCTCAAGTTACTTGCTTTCCCCACACCACTCCACAAATTCAGCTGCTCATGGTCTGTTAATCATAAGAAGGAGAACAAGTTTGCTAGAAAGGCTGCCTCATAGCAGGGGTCCCAAACTGTTTGGACCATGGATCATTGTCAGGTTTTTCTTTCAGAGCCTAATATATCCGACCCATCAACTATTTTAAATCGCAAACCCCGATCAATCTACTGAGGAAGGATAAAAATATTATTTTCTTCATGGCTCCCTAAGTGTAGGAAATTCCTGCTCACAGTCACTTGCTATCAGCTTTCCTTCCCCCTTCACACAAGAGTGGGATAAAATGCTAAGTTCTGGTGATGATGGGGATAGAAAGCTCCAGTTAAGGGGATAGGAGAGGGGGAAAGATGAGCCACTGAGAACAGACAGTGCAGGAAACAACAGAAAGGAAGGTGATTCTCATTTAATAGCTGAGCCGAGGGAGAATCCTGAGCACCTTAGTGCCCAGAGGTTGAGACCAGCATGAAACAAGCTGCCAAGCCCAGTGCATATCTTACTGGGTGCAGTGAAACACTGCCCTAGAAGTAGCAAAACTCATTACCAACTACAGTGCCAAGTAAAGGTACTGGCTAGGCTAGGGAATTTCAGAAGGTTGGTATACCACTAGTAAGGCACGCATCTGCCACCTCTCCAGATATTCTAATTCTGAGCTGCAGATTATTTCATTGCCTTCGGAGGTCTGAACCCATGTGAGAAAAGAATATTGCAAAAATGAGAAACTGCTGATTCCATTTTGCCAAAATGACAACCTCCAACAAAATCTATGCAATATAGGTTATTTTTCAAATGTCCCTATTTCATTAAAAATGTAAATAAGGTAGTATCTTTTCATACGAATCACATATTTAACTGACAAAAAATATCTTGTCTTTAAGATGGGAGGAAGAGTAGGTGATCAGCTAATTGTCTATCAACTAGACTTCAACTAGCTCTGGGCATTTCAGAAAAAAAAGAAGGTTGGAATTATCAGTGACCATTAGTAAGTCTTTAAAATTAATAAAAATTAATTCTCCCTGTATTTGCAATATAATCAATTTCTCAATAACTGTTCCACTGAAATTAAACATCCTAATTTTAACAGTATTTTCTTTTGGACTGAAAAGGAATACAAAATAGACTATGCAGAAAATTTAGTAAACAATTGGGTTTTCTGACTTCTCTCTCATTTCACTTACCAAAAAGTCTGGGTACAAAGAAATTATGCCATTTTAGAAAAGTTGAGTTACAAGTATGATTCTTTTTTTTATTTTAATAGTCTCCTAAGAGTATCTGGGAAGTAAATGAAGAATTGGCCATTTAAGTACAGTGAAACACTGGCTTTTTTTGCACATTATTCTGAACACAATCTAACATGGTCGTGTAACAACTCAAGTCAATAGAATTAGTCTCATAAACCTGAATGGACCTTTGATCAAACTACAAGAGTACAAAGGTTTTATATAAAGTATTTAAGTAGGAGAAGTCTCAATGAATTAACTGAAAAATAAGAAAAAGAAAATAAATTATTCCATTGACAGGGATAGAGGCAGGATTTCATCCCCAGATTCTACCATGTTTGTAATCTCTCTCAGCCTTTTAGACAGAAGCTTCACCTCTTATTTATGCCCAAAGGCTTTCTGCTAGCCATTGCTTCTTTCAAGAATGTATGGCATTTCTCACATTTTACCCTCACAAATTCATCAATGACTGGGCTCTGTTTCAGAACTCTGCTTCCTCTTTTTTGTACTCACTCCATAAAGAAGCAACATCTACTTTTGGCAACAATAATCACAGTTTGCTATTGTATACATAAACCATGGTTCTTTCCACGCATAAATTAGAAAACATGGATAGTAAAACAATGGCAAAATATTTAGACAAAAAAACCCACCCCATTTTTAAATGCAATGTTACCAATATTCCTATTTAGCTTCTTGTCTTATTCCAGTATGATTATCCAAACATTGGCAAAGAGCAAATCTGCACTTCTCTAAACGGTGCTTTGCTTAATGCTGTATACAGTTACTGATCCTCTAATTAAACATGCCAGTATTGAGGGATTTGGGGTCATTCGAGTCTTAATCCACACCATTCTCTGGGAATAAAAGAGAAGGTAACCAACTGTGGTGGCAACACAGAGAATGTATTTATGAGGAAACCCAGTATTTTTTCAGATTCATCATCTAAATAGCTATAGAAATATATGGCACATTAAAATATATGACAAGAGTCAAGACTTTTATTTTAAGCAGCTTACACTTGAAAAATTTCCCTGGATGCTCAGAACACTCAGAAAATAAAAATTATGTTCAGAATTTCAAGGTCAAGCTCAGACAGCCCACACTATGGTCCAGGCACAAAAAGTTGAGATGAGCACTGTGCATGGGTTGTTGGATAGATTGTACCCAGCCCTGTATTGGTACTCAAGAGAGATAACAACAAACTGTTATCACCTTGATAAAAAGTCATGTGCTATTCCAGGTGAAACCTACTATGGATTTCACCTTCCAAATACAGACCAAGTAACTACATGCCCCTTTTTTTGTGCTAGCCAGCAGAACGGGCCAAATGCAGTGGTGGCAGGCATAGCAATATGTTAAGATGATGAAGACCTGGTAAAAGAGCAAATACGATCTCCAGACACTAACTGTAATCAAATTATTCACTGAGTCAAGGTGCCTGTGAAAATAATACATGCTGCACCATGCAGCAAAAGTGAAGCATCCCACATACCGTACAATCATTTCAACCTCAGGCTATGTTTTAAAGACAGAAAGGTCAGTTGCTCCTCTGGCTCGGTGCTGAAATCAATGGAGCAACCCTGATTGACGCCAGCTGAGGATCCTGCTAATGAAGACAGGGAAGTTTTCTGATTTACTTTTACCTGGGGAGCTGCCCTAAGAACTAGTCTTTTACAATTTAATGGCAATGGGTATGCATATTCTGTTACTACCATATAACATTAAACCGATGGCATCACTGTCCCAGTTGACCACTCAAACTCTGCTGGAGGACAGTGTAACAATGCAGCACATTTCAGACTGCAGGGCTGAACACACTGTTACATTGCAGTTGCTGCTATTAAAATACTATGCCTGAAATTAATGCATTACACCTTTCAAACTAATGTTCTCTAAATCAGGCTGAATTTATCCAGGGGTATTTTTAGGCAAAAATACATCCTCACAAGCAATGTAATGATCAGCACTTTTCCCCCAGATGCTCTAATATGGAATAAAGCCTATGCAGTAATTAATATTTATGAAGTGAATGAGTTCCTGTTAAACCCTAAATCACAAATATATGGGATTTGAACTATAAAAATGCAAACCTAAACCAATATAATAAAAAGACATTTACATACATATTAATTGTGAACTTTGGTTAAGTTGTTATATATTGTTTTAGTAAACTCAAAATTAATAATCACACAGGTCTACAAACTTATGTATTGACCAGTTTGTTTTTAGATTAGTCATATACAACAGAGGAAGTTTCATTTTAGTACGTTAGGGCACCTTTGATACTTGATCAGCAGAAACTTGATCTTATGTCCTTCAGTTGCCAACACTACCTTGTTTCCACTCTCACATGAGTGCTTTCTCCTTTTGGAATTCAGAGAAAGCATTATGCACAGAAGGAAGCTCTTTGGAACATGAACTGATATGTGATTCAATCTGTGTCCTAGGAAGATATAGTTATACCCATTATTTAAAATGAAAACAACATACACTGTTCCTGGAATATACGTTCTGTATATATCAAGCAGTTGAAGAAGAGTAAACACTTTTTTATGCAGTGCTTTTTATCATCAGATCTCAAATTACTTTATAAAAATTGCTGTTCTACATATAAGCCATTAATAAAAAATTAAAGGGTTACCAATCTTCCTATGGTGACTGATGCTAAAAATGTTTCAGCATCAGAAAGAAGCTATGTGATTTAACAACGAGACATTTATTTAAGAGCTCCTATATGAATTCAGCAGGGTAAATTCAGGCACCCAAGCCTGAAAATGTTTGCTTTCATAAGGGCGTAAAAGGACTCAAAAGAAATGTGAATTAATTCAAGCTAAATATAGTAATGTCTCCTCAAACCATCATTAATGTTTTATTAGCATTTGTTACTTCCTCCCCCTTTCCAGATAGCATGGTTAGAGCACCCTGCATAATGCCATCAATATCTTTGTTGAAACGCAGGTGGAACACTACAAGGTGTGCCACAACTGACCGGCTCCGTGAAGAGGTGTGTTTGTTTCCTTGATACAGTACAAAAAAAAATGAGAAGAAATCTTTCTCCCTCTTTTTTTTCCTGGCTACTCAAGAAGCTGCCCTAAATCTGTTCAAGATAGGATGACAGGAGTAGGAGAGGATGAAACATGCACTATCCCCTTCTCTTCAAGCAGAGACTGCTGATGGAAGTGCTGGACTCGCAGTTCAAAGGACCATTGTCCTCTGTTCATCTAGAGTTTGGCTCAGCACAACTACAACCAAAAGAAGTAGAAAGAGAATCAGCAGTAGTGCATGTTAAGGTGCTGAGAAGCAGGAAACATAAGCTAGAGGATAGTATGTTCTCCATAGTAAATTCCAGCATCTCTTCTAAGGCTAGCTGCAAAGACTCCAGGCATGGTAATCCACAGAACACCGGTTCAGTTTATACACACAAATGACTTGCCATCATATGTCATCACATTTTGTTCACCAATACCGAAGGCATTCTGCTAGAGGATATTATCTATCTAATCATCTAGGCTGTTTAACATCCATTTTTCTCTCTCTTCCTACTAAAAATATAAACCTATTTGACTTCACATCTCTCCCATCTTTTGAGCATCAAGAAAAGCAGAGCCGCTTGACAACGATGCAGGCAGAGTGGAATTTTAAACTGAACAAAGAACACATCAGCAAGCTACAAATAAATGATTTAGCTTTGGGCCTGAGGCGTTACCTTTTATTCACAGAGGCATAATTGATAAAGAATGCTAGTGGAGTCATTTACAAAATGTTAACTATGCAATAGCAGAACATCCTGTTACAAAGCAAGATAATTATTTTACATACCAGAACCTCAAAAGTAAATAGATGAATGCACAGAATCTTAAATGATGTTAGCAGATTAATGGGCAGATGAAGGATATTGGAGGCAATGCAATCCCTCAAAACGTTCAGGCAAAAAAGAGTAATGGTCCAGCTTATTAAAAATGCACCTTTATTAGCTTTTATTTTCTGCATTAACTCAAAACTTCTCTGCTGCACTGGAGAGCCTCACTGGGATCCTGTTTAACATCTTCATCAATGATCTGGATGATGGGGCAGGGTGCACCCTCAGCAAGTCTGCAGATGACACAAAACTGGGAGGAATGTCTGATATGCCAGAGGGTCTTGCTGCCATCCAGAGGGACCTCGAGAGGCTGGAGAAATGGGCTGACAGGAACTTCATGCAGTTTAACAAGGAGACATGCAAAGTCCTGCACCTGAGGAGGAACAAACCCATGCACCAGAACGTGCTGGGGGCCACCCAGACAGAAAGCAGCTAGGCAGAAAAGGATCTGGGGGACCTGGTGGACACCAAGTTGTGAACATGAGCTAGTGATGTGCCCTCATGGCAGAGAAGGTTGTGGTATCCTGGGCTGCATTAGGCAAAGTATCACCATCAGGTCAAGTGAGATGATCCTTCCACTCTACTCAGCACTGGTGAGGCCACCCTTGGAGTGCTCTCTCCTGTGAAGAAAGGCTGAGAGAACTAGGACTGTTCAGCCTGGAGAAGAGAAGGCTTGGGGATGATCTCATCAATGTGTACAAACACCTGAAGGGAAGGTGCAAATAAGAGGAGCCAGACTCTTTTCAGTGGTGCCCAGTGACAGGACCAGAGGCGATGGGCACAAACCAAAACACAGGAGGTTCCCTCTGAACATCAGGAAACACTTTTTTCCTGTGAAGCTGACCAAGCACTGGCATAGGTTGCCTGGAGAAGTTGTGGAGTCTCCATCCCTGGAGATATTCAAAAGCTGTCTGGACATGGTCCTGGGCAGCTGGCTCTAGGCAGCCCTGCTTGAACAGAGGAGAAGGACAAGATGACCTCCAGACGTCCCTTCGAACCTCAACCGTTCAGTGATTCAGTGATATAGACTCCATTACTCCTCTATATAGGAAAGCAGCTCTATCCTAGGTATGTGTTCAAGCCTACACTGAAAGCTGTATTACCTATGTCAGTCATCTGCATCTTCCCCTGATTCTGCAGTCATAGAAGATAGAGTGGTGTTTCTACCACAGTAGCTTTCCAGTTGTCTTCTTTAAATTAATAAGGTAGGTAATTACTAAATATCTTCTGCCTCCCTCCTCTCTCTGTCCCAGCTGGATAACTTAGTAACCTGTTTCTTCCACTGGAAATGCTCTTGGACACCTTCACAAAAGAACTTAATGAGCATCAGGTCAGTAAGATGTTATCTAGAGACAAAAGTTTTCTTTGCAATACTTGTAGCCCTACACTGCTAGGCGCTTGTCGGTACTGTTGAAAAAGAACTCTGCAGATCTGAGATACATCACCACTTGTCTGTCTAACAAATAGGATGTTTACTTTGCCAGGAACCGCATGACTGACCAGGAATTAATTTGGAATCATTTCCTGGACTAGGCTGAAGAAAAAGACAAGCAGGACTAATGTACAGCAGCATAATTAATCACAGTTAATTGACTATTTATTTATTTATTTATTTATTTTAACATGGTTTATAGCTTTCAGTTAAAGATAATATGTGAATTAGCATTTTGGTTTTTGTTTCCTTCTGTTTTGTTCAGACAGTTTCTGCCTATTTATTCCCTCATGGTGGTGTTTCCATAATGTAAGCCCTTAACTTCAGCCTGCTAAATACAAATGAAGAATATCTCTCGTGTAGCTCTTCTGTAATAAAGAAACCAGAAATAAAATTAAAACACACACCAACATTCTCTTATGAGATCATACTCTGTTGGATTGCTGAGGATGATGAAAATTGGCAGGGCTTGGCATAGAAGTAACTGTGGAGGAGGTCAGTCCATGCCTCTAACATCTATTCTTGACATCAGAGATATGCTGGGGAAGCAGAGAGAGTGTGAAGGGGGGAACAGGAGCTCTATTTCACTACCCTAATCTAATAAGGACGCATCTAACAGGGACATAATTCAGAGCTTCTCGATAAGAGCACCAAGGAACTTGGGGGCCATCTGTCAGCACTGGTTAACAGCTCTCCAGGGCTGTCTCTCACATAGCAAAGCGTCTGGCCAACTGGCCTTTATTTTTTTGCTAAAGTAACCTCATCAAAATCTTTTAATTGCTCTCTACAAAACCACTGCTAATCTGTCACCAAGACTGGCCAATCCTTATTCTAGTTCAAACTCAAATAGAAAAACAGGAGAGAGGAGAGCATAATTTTCATCAAGAGCAATCACATAAGTTTAAAACTACCTAACTATAAGTGGAAATTCATGACCAAAGCACCCATCCACACATGAGTATCGTGGCTTCTCCATTCCCTCACTGCTCTCTCCCTGTAGGGAAGACACACTAAGACAGACACAGTTCCTACCCAGCCTGTCCACAAAGACAAAACTTCCCATGATATGGTGAATCAGCTCAGTGATAAGGTTAAAGAGAGCCCAGTAATGCCCAAATCTAACATTCACTGTTGGATACAGCAGCACAGGGATCTCAGCTGTATCTTCTATAACAGGGAGAAGCTAAAAGAACAGCATTTTCATGGTAGGATGGTTGAATTTCAAACACAGCATACTTGACAGTGGCCTTTATGATGCCTGCTAATGAAATACTGGTCTGAAGTACCAACGCACAGTTTAAGTGTTTTACCATAGATTGCCTTGCACACAACGTGCACACTCAGACGTACCCATGGCTCTCTATAGGTGAATGAACATACTACCCACATCTTGGCTTTAAGGGAATAAAGTCATCCTGCATGGGGCTGATTCCAGACACCAAAGATGAATGAGGCCCATCATATTATAGCTAAATTCAAGACCCCTGCACCAAGCTTAGATAACTGGGGTTGGCACTGAGAAGGTGCACAGATGGGAGGAATCCTCCCCCACCATCTGGAAGATTTGCTACACCTGTAGCAGCAGCTGCTTTGATGCACACAAAAATACACATATCCTCCCCTGCAGAACAAAGAAAATAAAGGTCTCAGCAATGGCAAAACTGCCAGGTTTATATATTGTTGGTGCCTATTCTGTTCCTGGGAATCTGATCCCATGCAGGAGCATAAATCCCCGCCTTACTTCCTGTAACTAAGCTCTTTAAAAATGGAGCTGCTGAGCAAGTGGAGAATTAGTCTAGGGAGGAGGAAGAAGTACAAAGTGACCTCTGCACTGAATAGGGCTCGGCAGATGATGAAAACACACATTCATGCAAATTGCTGGTATTTTCTTAAACCTAGGAAACATTGTTATTTCATGCATCCAAACTGATTTGATTTTAAAACATTACAGAAACCTTCTTAGACGTTTTGGTTTAATACTGTCAAAAATATCAATATGATATAAAATATGCATTATGAAATACAGATACACATACATACGCAAAAGTTATTAAAATTGAAAGTTGAGATAGTTTCTCATATAGAAGGTCAAAACAAAACATAAGAAAGCATAACCAAAATATTCTGATTTGAATCACTTTGCATTTTTCAGGTGATGGATTAATAAGTTAATACTTGTACATCCTCACTGTCAAAAACAGATTTCTCAAACGAAAATTCATTCATCAGCAAGTTTGGGCCAAGCCCACTATGGAGTATCATGCTAGATTAAACCCTGTAACAGCAGCAACTCCAATCAGTTAAAAAAAACAAAAAAAACCCAAAAAAACCCAAACCCACAACCAAAAAACCAACAACAAACCACACCAAAAAAAACCCCCAGAAAACCAACCAAACAAAAACCACACACAAAACCCCCCCCCCAACAACAAAACCAAAAAAACCCCAAACAAGCACCAAAGAAGTAACTTTCACCAAAAATTACTTTGAGGAAAGAGAGTCCAAAGAGTCAAAAAGCCTAACCAGTTACTGCTCTGCAGCTCAGCCAGGATAATCGCCCTGACTCTGCTCCTTCATGCCTTAAAGCAAAGCAAACACAAGAGCTTTTGAACTACTTTAAAAGAAACTCAGTTGTTTTTCATTGTATGTCCATATGCTAAGAACAGAACACTTCTCTGCAATTTGGGAATTCTGTGCTAGAAAATGACTGGCACCAAGTTACATAGAAAACAATAAAAGTTATGAACAGAGAGCTCATGAAAGTACCGCATAGACAACAGAATGCATACCAGTTATTCTCATTCATATCCCTAGACACAGCTGTTCATCACTGGGAATTACTAAAGCTGTGACAGCGTTAGACAGAGATTGACAACTGTCTGTTGTATAACTAAAAGCAGAAAGCCAGCATACGTTTTGCTATCTTCCAGCTGAGTAAACAAACAAGCCAAGGGGTGTACCGTCATTAGTGTATAGATTATGATTGACTGAAGCTGTGTGAAGCTTCTGCAGAGAAAGCCCCAAACAAGCCTGTGTTGCTTAGTTTAATTTTAAACTGGAATTACAGATTAAACTTATTAAAATGTTCATAAAACTGGGCTAAACTAGAGAACAAGACTGGACTGAGTTATTGCTTCAGATTTGAACTGTGTTTAGGCTTGTCAGGGCTGCATAGATTTTCAGATCAAACAAATCCAAATTTGCCTTTGGAGTTTTACATTGATTTTTTTTTTCCTGTTTGTTTTATCTGAGTTTTACAAAAAGCCTGAATAAAGACCAAACAAGAGGAGATGTTTATAAATCTATATCAATACTTGCATTATTTCACTGAGAAAACACTGGTAGCTTTGGCACAACTAAGAGTCACCTGCCCTCCCATGCACAGGGGCCTCAGTCAGTCATGCTCTCCTTTTCAAAGCAATACTATACAGAGACTGGCCTACAACGAAGCATATTGGCGGGGGGGGAGGGGGGAATTAATCGACATGTATTTAAGTATTACTGTAAACCTCATTTGAGTTGGAGCTTAATGGGGCTCATTTCATCTCATGATTGCTATCCAAAGTGGAAGGGATTGGGATTCCTCTACTAGAAGCCTTTCTCCCACTTTATCTCCCATGACTATGAAGAAGCCTCAGCAGATCAGTCATACAAGGATTATGATAGTGAATATTCCTCACCTTCCACAACTTTCAGCATATTTATTCTGTTTTCTGCAGGACAGTCTGAATATCTGCTGGAGGGAGGAGAGAGATTTCTCTGCATTTGCTGGGTTTATTTTGAGACTAACCTTAACTCTAATCAGCCTTGGTTTATATTTAGTTTTGGCATAATTGTAATATCTCCTAACGACTAATATGTACTCTAGACTTGTCTCCGTTGTGGGATTACCACAGATATGTGTAAATTTTTCTAAACCAACAAGTCTTTGCACTCAAGCATAATTTTCAATTGAAAAAATCTTTGTCAAGAATCACACCTTCAGACACCACTTCTCTTTTATGGTACCCTGCCCCATTTCCCAACATATGTGAGTTTAAGACTGTAGAAGATAATGCATCCTTTACCAAGCCTGTCATCCACTGGGGCCACTCTTTGTGACAATCTCAGAACCATCCAGCTGAAACATGGTACTCAGTATTATTGCTGAGGTGGTTAAAAAGATCGTCAAAGTTGTAATATACACAACTGGAGAATTAATAAACACTTGCTATCAGTAACATGGCCAATGTTTTGTCCTGGCTGATGTGTCCAGTGCTGCCACTGGAGATCAAGCTGCCACATGCTCATCATTTCTTTATGATTCAGATTTCTTGAATTACAGCAAACAAAACAAAAGGAGAGGCAATGAACACAAGCTGTAACACAGTAGATTTCCAACGCTGGGAAAAAGATTTCACCATGAGAGCTGTCAGATATTGGGAAAAGTTGCCCAAGGAAGTTGTGGAATCACCACCTTTAGAGACGTTCAAAACTCAACTGAACAAGGTCCTGAGCAACCTGAGCTGCACTGGCCCTGCTTTGCACAGGGATTCGGATGAAATGTCCTCCAGAGGACCTATCCAACCCGAATTATTGTAGAACTCTATGAAAGCACTCTGGGAAATTTCTTATGCTGAAAGAAACAGTAGCAAAACTAACAGGAAACCCAGAACTCTTGCCATTTATTAATTTCTAATTTTTAGTGTGTTTTTCATTAATTCCTCCCAAAAGATTTCAGGAACACATAGAAACATATCACCTACTACACTGAAATAAGACTCCTCTTCATCAGATGCCACCACAATTCACAGTCTATTACAGTAATTTTCGTTCTTGAGATTTCACTCCTGTCTCAAGTCCTGAGTGCTGTCTCTCAGTAAACATCTGACACATCTGAGAAAGCAGATTAGAACCCAGTGGGGTTAAATCTTATAGGAGGTGTTCACTGATTCCTAGTTTTGAAAGGATATTGAGTCATCTAATCTAGTCCAGGTCAAATGACATGGAAATATGCAATGGTTAACCCCCAGGGGAACCGAATGGTTTTTTTGACAGAAAGTGCTACCCGCCAACCAGTAGATCCATTCACTGATCCAGCCATCACAGGACTCAAAGGAAGCTACCAGATTTATTCTCAGTTCTGATTAAAACACCGAGGGAATCCAGGTGCTATAATAATCCTTCTGGTTGAAGTAACTTACTCAAATACAAACTTGACCACAAAAAGAAGTGTTTCCATTTGTATAGAAACCCTGGTTTGAAATATGTGTTGGGAAGAAGTGTTATCTAAGCTCAAGCCAATGTTTTGATTTTCAATGATGTATACATATAATTTTATTGATTATTATAATATTTATTCATTTCATTTCAACATGCCAAGTGCAAGCTGCACTAACTGCAACTCGTGACATTTTTCAAATACAACTTTTTCACTTTTGTAATGCTTTGCCTTCATTAGTTACATGTGCAATTACTGAATACAAGATATTTCAGTAGAGTCCATAACCCAAATCATTTGAGTGACATTATCCATGAATGCTAGTAAAATTGCTATTTTGTTTGGCCACTGAACATGAGGTAAAGAACATTTATTTATTTCTACATAAATTCTTCTTTGGCTTCTAATATAATAACACTTATTACAATCTGTGTTTTTTGTAGAGATGCCTGTAACACAAGGAACCATTCATTCTCTCCTGTACAAAGAAAAGACTCTAACAATGATCTGCATTAAGAAGAAAATACAGCTGTTCTATTTTAAGAAGAAAAATCTGTTCTTTAAAAGTCACTGTATTAAATAATGCAGTGTTTGTGACTATACCTCTTTCCCCATGCACTGTTTTCATTTGGACATCATTGAGTTTCTTGGTAATTGCAATCCATTGCACATCCATTTACACTGCAATGGTGGCACAGGTAATTTATAAAACTCAAATCTAAAATGCTATGGATAGTCGTCAAGAGGCAGACATGAATCATGTTTCACACAGTTGGAGAATTTGCTATGATTAATTAATTAAAGATTTGCAGTCAGACCTTTCTTGCTTTCATAACTTAATGAGTAAAGCACAAATTAAACATGAAGGTTCAAAGACAGTGATTTTCTGAGAAACGTCTTCTGCCAATAATTTAGGAAAAGAGGTGCAAGGCATTTTACAATCTCTCAGAGCAGATTACAGAACATAATATCCTGAAGAGTAACACGGAAATGTTCTTACATGGGAGGGGCGGGGGGAGAGAGAAAACAAAGCTCTTCATTTGGGTTCAGAGCAGTTAGGGGAAAGCTCATGTAGTCGCTAAGTTGTATTCCCTTGCCATTCAAAGGTTTTCTTTTGTTCCTTGCTTGTGTTGTATGCTATCAGCTGAATCAGGAACATCTGCTGAGCACTGTCCTTCTGTTACCCTATTTGAGTCAACAGGAATTTCATCACTGAGCGTATAAATAGTAGAGTCAGGGCAACAGTGGGCAAGATGTTGATAATCCCATCTCTGAGAACAGATTTCAGGGGAGCCTGTGGAAGAGGTACAAATCTACTGTCAGCATGGGGCTTGATTCTGATTTCACCAATATCAGTTTAAATACTTCAACAGATATCAATGAAACAAAAACGGACATTACATGGGAATTTCTTCAGATTTTTGCATAAAGTCCATTTCTCAGTGATACAGTTCCTCCACTAAAGATTACCAGCAGGTTCTGAGAGACGTTCATTCTGCTGTGTTGGAAGCTGCCAATACAGCACTCATCAGATCTGCCAATACAGGACCACAAGAGAAAGCAGAGTACACACTCTGCTTTAGTAGTAGATCCGACAATACGGAGATCTGGAGGAGCATTGGTAAACTCATAATTTCATTTCAGAAATAGCTTTGATTTTGCATTGTTTAAATTAATCCATTTAACATTATGACACCCTGCACACATTGTAATCAGCATTTCTTTAAACATTATGAAAAGAAGTCTGGCTTGAATTTTTAAGTGTATGCACTGATCTTAGCAGCTGATGGGTGAAACCAAATAATTCATGCTTCTGAAAGTTTCTCAGAAAAGTAGTTACTGAGGTATATTGCATTAATCACCTTGTATGTCAGAGGTGGTTTTTTTCTCCTAGCCATCAAGCAGGATTTCTGGAGAAAATAATGAAGTCAAGTGTTAAAACCTACATCACTGTCAATGACTTGCTAAACATATGAATGTATAGGTTGATAAATGAAGGAAGAAAAAAGAACAGGAAAGATGGAAACAACATTCAAAATGACATGGTGCTAATGAGCGCTGAACATTGTTAGAGGGTGCCAGTCATCCAGCCATCTGCTGGAGACAGACAAAAGAACAAACAAGGTTAAAGGGAACAGAAGACTTCGAAAATTAATGGTTCACTCAACTCTCATCTGAAGTTTTTTATTGCAGGAAATACTTTGTTAAGATTCTGTGGAGACCCTAGATGCCAAACTTCATTTTAACTCTCGAGGACCACATTTCAGGTAAATACCAAAATAGGATACAAGAAGCACATGTTGTTATTTTCCAGCCTTTTGTGATGGATGAACAAAGAAGTGCAGAGTGACTATGATGCCAAAAAAAGAAACACTACTACTAAAATATTTTTTTTAAGAGACCCCAGAATAACTAGGTCTCAAGGGTAGAATTAGGATGATAAAAGGCAAATAACGTTATCTAAATAAATTTATCTTTACACTTTAAGAGAATTATAAAAGTTGTCTCATACTTTCACATATACTTTTTTTTTTTTTTAAAGCAAGTTACTTTTCTCTTTTCTTCCAGGTACCTCAAAAGACAAAATAATTTGAGTTTTACTGGTTTTTGGTTGTTTAGAACAAAGATGACTGGAAACATTTTGTTACTGTTTTGGCATGTTTTACACCGGAAATTTACATCAGCTCAACCCCAGTCTTCTGCAAAAATACCTGGCACATTACTCCAACTATAAACTCATAAACACCAAGAACTAATACTTCCAGACGTTCAGAGAGGAAGAGATTTTTTTTGAGTGTCTGTGTGTTAAATATTCATCAAGAAAAACAACAGTAAACAGCAGCACAGTTAGAAAGCAGGTGGGTAGCCTCGCAGATTAAAAATTCCAGCTTGTTTTCTTGCAATTTTCCTGTAGTTTTGGATGCAAGTGCTTTAGAAACTCCTTTTCTCATTCCTTATAATGCAAAAAAGATTTCTAATAAAAATAGACTTTGAAATCCACAATATTCAACCAAAACAAAAAATTGCAATAGGTTTATTCCTTTGTCAAAACTGAACAGCAAAATAAACCCATTGTCATATTTTTCAATTAAATTCACAAGTCAGCTAGAAGGCCTTACTCTGAGCACGTTGCTAGGCATGACTGGGTGACAAATTATGCTGATGAACTGACCAGAAGTTACAAGTATCATGCCAAAATGATAGCCTTTATACAAAGAAACACTCTTGTTGAGAATCCAAGGGCCTCTAACACAGATTTAACTCTAGAAAGCTACACTCCTAGTAAATTCCAAGCAGGAACATGAAAATGATGTGGCATTATTATTATACACTTTTTTGACACAAAGTAGTACAAATATGGCAGAAGGTCCCTAGCTACACAAGCCCGTGCTCTTATAAAAAGCCGTTTGATGCTAGCAGCATTCAAACTCCTTGGTCCATATGCTACTGCGGTAGCACTGAGCAGGGCCAAACCTCTGTCTCCGCATTAGTGTCTCTGTCTTCCCCATGATGCCTTTTGGGGTTCTCTTTACGCCTGCCCGACGCATCTTCTCATATCCTGTTTGGCACCTTGCCTCAGCTGTTTACATTGGAAAACACAAGGAGACAGCTGGCTGGTGGATTCAGAGAACCTCCTGCTCTAGTTTGAGAAAATAATTGTTCTTCTCTGCAAAGCACATTTTTCTTTATTAATACCAGACTATAGCATTCACAATGACCTTGCCTTCTGCAGACAAACATTATTTCAGAAACGACCACTACCAGAGGGGAATAGCTTGAATAGGTACAGAACAGTGCCCGTGGATTTCTCACACAACACAATAATCCAAATTCTCACTGAGGTCTCAAGTGGACGTAAGGTTCATACTATGATGGATTATTGCCTCTGATTGTCCATAGTTTGTAGTGCTCAATGTGCCACATCACTAGTCCTTGCCTTTACGTTATGCTTGATGTATGTTTTATCAGGAACATTTTGGTGTCTCCTTGTTAGATCCTCAGCTGCCTTCTCTTAGATGAGGCTTGGCACCCTGTAAGGGAATGAGGCTGCTCTATTTCATCAATTTGTCTAAGAGGTAGAAGAAACTATATCAGAATTTATTTCTGTCCCTCTAACTTAGGAATATTTTTCTCACCCTTTTGCTATATCAGGAGAGCAAAAAATAATAGTGTCAATTCAGACTAGCAACAAGCACAAATAGGCTGATTGCCAACACACAGGGAGGTAGTAGCAAACACATACATTCCCAGGCTGAAGTGATTCATATTTTACCTTGTGCCTTAAGTAGCCTCTCACAAACAGGTTTTTTGCAGCCTCTGTGTTTTACAAGCTGCAGTTTACAAACTACAATCTCTGTCCTCTGCAAAGGGCTGGCTAAAAGGAGCCCGCACTGGCGAAAAGTAAGATGGAAGTGGCACATGCAAAGTTCCACTGAGCCAAAGAGTAGGAAGAAAAAGGAAGTAGGTAAACTGATGCAGAGAAAGGAAGGTATCAGGGAGAAAACAGTATATGGGGGAGAGGGTGGGAGAGAGAGTAGAAAGAAACAAACGAGAAGGTAAAAACAGATTTCTACTGCAAGAGCAGTGTCTTACCATGATTAATACAGGAACAAGAGCTGCTCTGCTCACTGTACTACGATTCAACATAAACGTTCAAGTCTGTTTCTTAGAAACAGCAAGTATATGCCCCATATAATTTTTCCCTATGACTCAAGAGGAATAAAGGACTATGATGGCCATATTCACGGCTATACTTCAGAACTTGTACAGGCAGTGTCATGTTACTTTTCCAGAGGTGATTCCTCCATGTCTGTCTGTGCTGAATCAGCTAAAGAAACATGTCCCCAAAGCATGCTTCATCTAAAACCTTACAAACTAATCTCTTCTAGGAAAATAGAAAACAAGCAACCAAGATGTCTCAGAATCAGTATCATCCTTTCACTCATCTCTTCATACATAGCATCCAGGTCATTGAAAACTTCTGTTAACGTTGCCAGTTCAGCTCCTTCAAGAGCACACATTACAATACCATTCCTCATTACCAGACAGCAGCTTTTCTATCTAGCACATGTGGGAGGCTTATAATTGCCCACATTTTTATGAACTTTTATCGTCACAGTAAGAGGCATACCTCTGGCGCATGGTCAGTTTTCTCTGCTGAATGCCAAGTACCTACACTGTTAAAGTATCAAAGTGCCATAACTTGTAAGTGGAATATTTACATATTTATTATTTTTCTTTAACAAGCATAAAGCAATGCACTTTCCTCTAACCTTGTTACAGAAAATGATTGAATCATGTTATCTGAAACTTGCACGCAGCAAACACACACACACAAACAGCCCAAGGCAGACACTCAGCCTGAAATACTTCATTGCTGATTTAACTTTGGCAAAGTTATAAGCAACTGAAAATGGAATTCTATCATGGAAAGCATCAGCCTTCCTTAACTGCAGACATCACTACTATCTGTCTAGTATATTTGTAAAAATCTTCTGAGTGAACATCATGGCTGGATATCTCTGTGTTTGTTTGCTTATCTACTCAGGCACTTTCAAAATCCATAGACACAACAAGCCCTGGTTTACACATTTCAAGACTGGGTCTGTGGTTTGCCTATATGAAAACTTCATTGACAATATTGGCTTTAAGTATTGCCAATGGACTGTCCCATCATAGTGCAGTGACCCCTTTGCTAAGACAACTGTTTCTGCACGCAGAACAGGAATTCTAAAAAAAAAAAAAAATTTTGGTCGTGGTATATTTCAGCTGGCTCAGCTGTAACACAATTTGGGGGAAAAAGGGAATGTTACCAGACTAAAAACAAGTTGCATAATTAAACCTTCCAAATATTTTATAATGTGAAATATCTGAGAGGAGTATCCCTACCACCTGCTCCATTTGAGCATCTGATTGAGGAAGCAGTGGGTATGGCAGCAGGTGTTTGCTCCTCACTCCTGGAGGCACCATGTTCCAGTAAGTCCATGCCATTCTCAGAGCCGTGGCACACACCTTCATAACCCCAGGCAGAGACCTAACATTAGCCCAGGCAGCGTGAGATGCTCACGGCATTCAGGCTGCTTTGTTACACCCTTTTTTCCCCTCACTTATGACAGTGGCGTTATGAATTCCAGACAGCCCAATGCTCTCACAATTATGCATCCACAAGAATTTAAAAAAGCAGAGAAAACTAAGAGCAGAAACAGTGTGCCTTTTTTCCCCCCAATCTAGTAGCCTAATTTATATGCAGAACACAGGCAACAAGTCTACATTATGCAAAATAATAACATAGATTAAATTCAAAGTTTGGGGGAACTGTAGGTCTTATGTACACACATTTTCTCTTGTATATTTCAGTTAGCTCTAAACAGGCATGATTTCTCTATTATTAGCATTACTAATGTTGTTTGAAACATCTTTTTTTTGTCCTGTATTGTGAAATATTTCTAATACACAGTGCAGTGGGATTTGTCTATATGGAGCTTTTTTAAGGAACCCACATTATTCAAGGAAGCAGAGCTCACAAGTGGTGCAGGAGGAGATAAGATTGCCTGACAAAGGGTCTTTGCATGGTTCCTTCAGGAAAGTACTACCCAACAGCAAACACCAAGTGCTGATTCCAATACAGAGCAGATATATAACACCATGACTTTCACCTACTTTTTGAATCATGCACCATCTTTGTGGTACAGCCTGAAGGGGAGCTTTCATACAACTACCAGAGAATCTGGCCCAGCGTACTGTCAAGTATCCATTTTTCACATACTGTCTTCCCCAAATACGTTTATGAAAAAATGGATAGTGCAGACTGCTACAGGCATAGATCTCACACGGTTACAAGTTCACACAGCCGTTACTCCTACTCTGGAAGAAAAAAAAAAAAAAGGTCTATTTGGCAATCAAGCACAGGGAGCTCAAGCTGCTGTAATACCTACTGTCTCTATAATACAGGCTGATGAATAATATGGGAGAAGGAAAAGGGAAAATATCCTTAAAACATTCTAGAACCAAGAAAAGGAGAAGATTTTGGCTAGCTGATTGCTTTTGGTATTTCAGAGGCTGCTATTCAGATGCTCTAGTAGTGATGGAGATAAGTATGTAGGATCCATACACTAGGAATAAACAGATATTAATACACCTGAGTCTATTTACAGTGTTATCACACCTCTGCTTTTGCAATTTTGCTGATGTCTTGTCTGAGAGTGTCAAGCTTTGTATTGGCACTGACGTATCTCGTTTCTCTATCTTCCATTTTTCAGTAATGGGCATGTTCTGTACCTGGAAGACTTTCATTATAATAATGGATAATTATTAACATGTAGCTTAAGCAATGACATGAAATAAAGTTAATATTTTCCTGCCTTCAGAAGATAAAAATACTTCAGCTGGAATTTAACAGCTAGCAAATTGTTCTATAAAAATACAGCTCTGCAGCAATTTTCATTTCCTGCGTACTAATTACTGGGGAAGAAATCCTGGCCTCATTGACACACAAACCAAAATTCCCACTGAATTCAGTGGGGCCAGGATTAGGTCCAGACAATTTTACAAAGTCACACTTTACAAACATATGCTCATGGATACAACATTCAGGTTTTGCATCTCAATAAACAAACAGAACAGGGAAATCTAGTTGGTACAGACCTAATTTCCCAGAAAACAAAACAAATCAAATCAGCAAGCAATGGGAAGGTAAGTAGAAAACCAGGAGGGAGAGAATGGGAAAGGCAGACGTTCTGTAGCAATACTGGGCTACGTCCTGGCTTGTAAGCACTGCTTCACTAAGTATCTCAGTACCTCACTTTCAGGTATTGCGTGCTCTAATACAATTCACCGCCTCCAGTCAGGTGCTCAGCACCGTACAAACACCAGGGACGTCACAACCAGAGTATTCAGCCAGGCTCTGAAAAGCTTTGGTTCAGTATCTTTATCTGGAGTGCACATATCCCACTATATTGACAGCAGGTACTTCTTCTTCCTGTGGAAGCTCTTCAGGTTTCTTTCTGAGAGTTGATTAGATACTCCCTGTGCTAGAAAGAAGCAAAACCTACCATATCTTGGAGCATAGTACATCCACAAAAGAAGCACCAGTCTGTATGCTTACAAATAGGTAATCAGTTTATGCGAATTGAACCAGCTTCCATGGACAAAATTGAAAGCAGACCTACTGCTTGCAGGTGCCTTTGTGGTTAGGTTAGGGAACTTGCCAGGGACAGTGGGAGACCAAGATTCCTGATCTTGCTCCAATCTAGTCCTCCAGGGAAATATTCCAGTTGGTTTTCCACACTCCAGTTGAGCACTCCAGTCTGTAATACTGGCTGTTACCACCATTTCCTCCACTCTCTTTTTCTGTTAATAGCTTCCTGTTCACCCCTTTACTACTGCTAAGACTGACATGTGAGTCTGTTGCTTACTAGGTCACAAGGTTTTCAATACAGCTAGTCACAAAACTTTAGGTGCCCTCCTACATGGAGGTAGGTGCGCCGGGGACAGTTGCTCCCCTGGCCACCAAATGCTACAGTTTCATATTTGCCAGCAGTGCTGGGTAAGGAGGCATTTTCTCTCCCTGGTTGCTTGTCCTTACCCTTGCTATTCCTTGCTTCTGTCCTGCTGCATGATCAGCCGGACAATGGAGCTTATCCAGGTGAAAAATGACATTTTTTTGCTGGTTTGATTTTCAGTCCAGAGGAGGTAACATGAACACATGAAGAAGGCACCAAGGGTATAGAGAGCGCAGAAACTGCTTAAGTCAGCATCGTTGCTTATAACTGTCCACAAAAATCACATCCCAAAGGGGGTGATTTTGTGATCAGCTGCAGGTGACCCAATGCCACACCGTCACCAGAAAGGATGTTCCAGTCCCCTACTTTGTGCCACTACTAGCAGTCACAGTGATGTATGATCACTTGGATCTGGGGATTGACTGACTCCACAGACCCACCAGAGAGGTGTCAGACCACATTCTTTCCACGAGGATTTAGATCAGCTTAAATCAGGCATGATATATTATCCCAAATCCTTTTCTGGACTTAGCTCATCCTTACCTGTCTCCTCACAGCTGAGCTGCAATATCATTGGAGCTCCAGGCCTGAGAGAACAAGAGTGGCAGAAACAGAGATTTGGCTTATATGGCACACTTATTCAGTTTAATAGATAAACAGCTGTAATCTTCTATAATTACCTGTTTCTTATCCGGCTAGAATAAAAAGAAGTAGAAAGAATCTATCTCCATAACCTAACATTTTTTAAAACAATTTTCACAAGAGATTTCAGGCTAGTTACAAAATACCATATATTTTAAGTACCTAGAATCCTGGCATACTAAACAAAATATGTTAATCGCTAAAAATCAGCTGTCACATTTTACTGTAGGTCTTTTAGTATAAATGGTTACCTAGCTTTCTTCCAGGTATATGATTATATTTTTTCCCTTCTAATAACTATTGTTAATATTTGTATGCACTGCCATACACGTGAAGATAAGCAGATCAACTTTTAACAGCACAGTTAATAAGATCATTTTCAAAGGCATCACCTGCAATGTCTAAACCCATCCCAAAGGACCCTACAACTTTCACTGCTGCTTTCCAGGATGTGGGTTACATATTCCATTGCCTTCTTAAGCCCTGGTGACTTGTTCATGCACTCTGCTGAGTCTTTAAAGAACAACTTTTTCCTCCATCTCTAGGAACAGGTACAAAGCCCACCGCTTTAAACAGCACTTCAGTAGACATCTACCTGTACGTCCCCACCCCCCCTCCACTCTTCTTGAGGCTCCTGTTTCTAAACATTTGGCAGTAAACTCTTCCATTTTCTCTTCCTTTCTCTGCTAGCTGTGGCATGTCTCTCTGAGCCTTTACTCCACCCTTTCTTCACCAGACACATACACATACATCCACTCTCAGAGAGGTAAGCCCCCTTTTGCAGTGGTATTCTTTAATGGATTTCACTGCGAAACAGCATCTGTGCTTAGCTCCAGAGAGCCTTGAGGTTACAAGTGAAATGCTAGAGAAGCTCTTGCCATACCTCAAAAAACAGATGCAAACTAGCAGATTTTCCTGACAAGAGGCAGTTTGTGTAGCTTTCCAAAGGGACTTGAGGATCAAGACTTCAAACAGGTGAGTCTACTACTTTAAATGAAATCACATGCTATTTTTGCACTTCTCTCCTGTACCATCAAACACTTGCTACTATTTTGCAGCTTTTACCTCTCTTTGTTTCTGTCTGAAAGGAAAGCTTCATGGCAACTCCTGTGAAATTTATTCTATACCACCAAACCCAGGCTCAGTGCTATGTCCCTATCTGCGTGTAGCCAGGTAGAGGGGCCAATAACGAACACATACACAGCCAAAACCTGAAAAGGGCATGCTGGAGTTCCTGCCAGCCATGGAAACTGGCTTTTCCCGTAACCAACTAAAAGTTTTGAGAGAATACACCGGGTCATTTTCTAGGAACTAAGATATGTGGTTCCCAAGGCTGTTGTGAGGATTCTTCCTGCTCTCTCTTCCCTATCAGAAATCATGCAATTAAAAATAATTAATAATAACAATAATAATCATTAACTTCATTGTGGCTCTTTGAGCCATCATAAAAAAAAAATTCTTACCTAAGAGAATCTTATTTGGAAAACAAAAAGGGAGAGGCACTGAGGCAGGATACACTTGTCTCTGTCTAGAGGGCAGAAAGGCAGTGGAGCAGGGGGGAAGTGTGGGGTTTGGGGAACAGAGCTACATGCTGGCTCTGTTCTCATGCCCTTTCCTGAACATCATCCCTGGGCCATCACTGTCATGGACAGGGTACTAAGATAGGTGGAAAAATGAGGCTAACTAAAGTACACATTTATATTTCTAGCTTTGCAATAACTGAGCATCTCAGAATTTTTAATATATTTGTGCTGTTTTGAAAGGAGGTGCTATTACACTGATTTTACAAAGTAAGAACCAAGACACAAGGAGGCTAAGGATTACCTGAATGTTACCCCAAAGGCCTATTGCAGATCAGGATCCACACCCGAGAGTCCTAACCTACAGCTCCTGTTAGCTACTTCTCCCTCAACCAGGGCTGCCCTTCCCTTACTGTATCAAACAAGATATATTTGTAACAGGAGATAAAATGCAAGGCAACATTAATCATGTATCATGTCAATGAAGAGCATGAGGTCTCATGCTCTCTGCACTCCAATCTTTACTGTTTCCTCCATGCAGAAGGGGTTGACTTTGAGAGGATGAGGGAAGGAATGAGGAAGGGAGTCTGCCAGCTCTCCAGAACGTGCACTGACATCCTTGTTCTGTAAACAGCAAATATCTATGAATCCCTTTGAAAACGTAGCTCTCCCTTCAGTCCACCTACAGGGTGACAACCTCAGTTATTCAGTTAGTTCAAGTGACAGCAGTATTCATTCCAGTTCCACATAGCAGACCTTAAATGCTCTGCCTTAACATCAAGGTAAGTCTAAGAAATGCACCACTTGAAGAAATTTGCTCTTGACATACTTTCTTTAGCAGCACTCCATTACTTCCGCACCACTATTTTAGCAAAGTCATACTCTCCAATTTGAGGTAAAGCCAAAAAGAAGATTCCTTGTTACTCTTAATTTGGCCTCCTTTTCAAGAGGCATTACAGTATAGTCCAACGATGGGGTCACAGCCAGCTTTGCAACAAACCTGCGTTTCCATTTAGTGAGCAGCGCACTCCTGCTCCACGGCCAATCAGGCTGCACAGTGAGAATGTTTTTTAAGATCCCTGCATTCTTTGTCGGAGAAGTTGGAAGACAGCACACACACATAAACTCACTTAAGCACCATTAACATGCACTTAAAGACCACTAACACATTTCTCTGAAAGCTGAGGGCTGACACAAGAAAAGAATAAAGATTTAGTTGCCTTAATCAATCATAGGATGACCATGAGCCAACAGTATGATATGGGCATGGAAAAAGGTGAATATTTACGTTGTGTGGCAGATAGCACATCAGTGCTATCTCATCTCAAATTCTCTATAGAGTTTTTATTGAGATACCTCATCTCAAATTCTCTATAGAGTTTAGCATCATCTGTATTTAACTGAAATGGAAATAAACACAGAAAAGGGCTGCTATACACCTAAGGAATGAGATTTTTTTTTTTGAGAGAGAGAGAGGATGAAAGGCAGTAGGTTCTGTAAATTTAGCAAAATAAAGGCTAAGAGGAAATATAATTGCTTTCTGTAAATATATCATAGAGGTAAACACAAAGAGGAAAAGAGCTACTTGGTCTAAAGAACAATATCAGTACAAGCAGAGATATAAATACATTTGGCCATAAATAAATTCAGGCTGGAAATCAGAAAAAAGATTTTCAATCACCAAAATAATGAGGTTCTGCAGCAACTTTCTAAAAGGCATAGTATAATTTATCTAGTTTTGAGAAAGGACATGATTAATTTATTAAAAGTACGATATGATTTGTCTGCATGTGATAGGAGGGAACAGTCTTGATGATGATGTTATCTTCCTATGACAGTCTTATAGTTAAAGTAGCTGGATCCTGCCTGGAACTGGATTCAGTCCCTAGTGTTACCAGGGGATTCCTTTAGGATGCAAAGCAAGTCGCTCTAACCAAGCTTTTTACAAATGCTCACAAATTACACTCACAAATTGCTTCTTCATTTTGGGGAACCTAGTCTAAAGTCCCTGGGTTCTAATCTGCAGCTGTGAGGAGCAATTACAGCTGCAACTGAAGTCACAAGAAGCTGGGCTTTGAACACATGAAACACCCTCCAATGCTAAGCACCCAGAAAATATAGGCCCTAATTATCTCGAGGAGGGTATCCAAAATAAGTGGCTGTACCTAGCTTCATACCTGTGCATCCAAGTTCCATATTACTACAATGGAGATGAACCCCAACACCTCAAAAAATGCTCTGTAACACTAAAACAATGTTTGCACACTACACATAGAAGGCGATGGCTAGAAAAAGCCTAGGGGAAAAAATGAATAATGTCGTTGC
>WAAD01015220.1:278654-306807 GCA_013389945.1 Fregata magnificens
CTGCCCGGTGAGTTGGGGTAATAAATCATTTTAGCAGATGAATTTGTCATCCAATACTGTAACAGTATAAGAGCAGCAGAGGCAACAAGCCTCCAGGCAAAGGAACAGGAGCAAAACCTAAATTAAAATCTAAAAGGGAAAATTGCAACAATAAGGAGAATACTAGGGAGAAACAATTTAGAGAGCATGTAATCAGTATAATCCCTAAACGTGGTACAGCTGCAATTCAACTGACCCACATATTTTGGCTCATTCTAACCCTTCATACTTGGAACGAGCTGAAACCAAAGCCGAGTCGGGAGCATAACGCACTTGCTCCCTCTTTCTACCATTTGGTGGGCTGGAGTCAATACTCATTTCTACCTCCACGAGTTTAGCCACTGTTAAATACTGCTCAGAGTCAGTCATTTTTGTGTTCACACATGTCAAGTGATTGGCTGATGCTCTGAACCACAACAAAACTCTGGCTTCAATTCAGCCTTATTACAACTAGGCAGTCCTCCAGATGTTGTGACCCAGCTGGAACCCCATACTGTGCTACACCCTGTGTGCTCCATGTGATAAACTGGTAAGAGCAGTTGCTTTTAAAGATGACATTTCTCATGCATGTGAGTTTCAGAAAAGGTCTGCAGCTAACCTTTTCCACTGCTTAGTTCTTTGAAGCAGAGCAGCAGCCAATAACTCCAAATAAAAGAAGGCATCAAACACGTAAAATGATGTACAATAACAGTTTCTCTAAACCCAAACCTACAAAGCAAAAGAGTGCAGTGAGTTTGCTACAGCTACTCAGCGAGTCAATAGCCAAGCCAGGAAAAGAGCAAGCCTAACATACTAAGCCATTTTGTCTAAAATTAGGAAGCCAGGAAAACAGTGGGCTATAAATGGTTAAATCTCATCAGAAAATGCAGAATTTCCATATTTCCTACTGTCCCTCCTAGGGTCAGTACCTAACCAGACCAAAAAAAAAAAAATAAACAACCAACTGTCAAAGCCTAAGACAGGAAACGGAGCCAAATTATTTCTGTCTGTTAGAAGACGTCCTAAATTTTCCCCCAGTCATCACTGGAAAAGCCACAGTCAGGACTCAGCATGTACAAGAAAAGCTTCATGGAAAGAGGAAAAAACAGCCTTTCTCTGCTTATACAAAGTGGCATCAAGTCTACGGCACAACTGATGATCTACGTCAGACTTCAATTCCTGTGACAAGCCTCAGCTGTAAAACTGTTCCAGAGGTGTTGCAGTGAAGAAAAGACACCAGAAACACAGCCGTCAATATGCAAACATCTATGCAAATGCACTTGTCATCAGTACTGCCCACAGTGGTAGGACAAAACAAAAATGCACATGGCAAAAACACATGAAGGGAATAAAGAGCTGGTGACATCATGGAAGACTCCCAGACAACAGCAATCTCTGCCTCTTGAGGATGGGGATACACCACGTAAGATGCACAGCGTGATTTTACAGCAGTGATTTTTCCTTGGTGAACACGTGGTCAGCTGTGACACCATCGGTTCAGACAGGAGGACACATGAGGGGCTGTTACTGTAGACTGGCTGACAGGCCAGCTAATTAGCCACCTAGATTACTTCACAGTACCTTGTTTAGATAGCCTTGAAAGAGAAACAGTGCCAACTGCTGTAATTAATTGAATTCCTATTAATAAGCTTATTGGACTGGTCTTTGACGTCTTTAGAAGTAGACTACAAACAATTTAACAAATACAGGTATATTACACAGACTATCCCTTTAAAATACACTTCATATGAAGGTGAATATTGATTTTACTGGACAAAGAGATATATCTGCATAGGTGATTATGCCAGCACCACTGTCAGACTTTCTGCTTTTTCAGAAGTACCTTGTGCTTGCGCGGGGGCGCAGGGAAACTTACAAAAACCATATGAAACCCAAGTATTTCAGTCTATAAATAGAAGTTACCCTCGGACACGTGACCACAAAAAAAAGCTTTATTACCCAGAGTTACCATTGGTTAACCTCTCATTGCCCGAACTCCTGCTCGATCCATGCATACTAGGAGGCAACCATACTGTTAAAGCACAACAGAATTAGCTTATGCCTGTCAGCTAGAATAGGGTGACATGTTTGGGGTCTTTACCCTGCTGCACACAGGGTTAGTTACCACAGCTCAGGGACAGCCTGATAGAAGCAAAGGACAGGGCAAAATACCCATATTCTGCTCCTGAAACTCTGATTGCAGACCTCCAATAACCATGGAGCAACTAAGTCTTCAGGAGTTAAAGCATGTCAACTGAGCCCCAGTATGTCCCTGCGTGAGGACTCCCACCTGTGGCAAATGTGCATAAAATCCACCTCAGTGCAGTTATGGTTGTTGCTGTCAACTAGACCACAGTAACTCATCAAATCACAGAAACGCAAGTCACAAGTCTCAGCCCAAAGCACTGGCCCAGGCTGCTGCTTCTGCTGTGAAGGAATTTCATATGTGCATATCCAAACAAGTTTTAATCTGCTCACCGGGTAATTCCAGCAGTTAACATAAGAAATTAGGTAAGATAGTAAGTTCTGCAGCTAGATCAAGACCAGTCTTTCAGCTCTACAGCTTACAGTATCTAACCTCTCTAATTATGACCCACTGCGTATGCTGTAATCATGGAAGTGAGAGGATTATGGATAAACCCTTAGCTTCTGCGATAGAGCAATAACTGAGCTTTGTCCCATTTTATTTGAACACTTTGAGACCCACAAAATTTGGAAAGTATCCTATGCTATTGCTCAAGATTACTGGTCTGACAATGAAATTCTAGCTCTCCCATCATCAAAGCACTAAAATACATTATACCTCAGGAACAGAGATGAGAAACACAGCTGTAAAAGAAATATACAAAGAGGTCTCACTGTATTTGAACTGCTTGGAGGAAAAAACCCAAGCCTCTCTCCATCACCAAAAATGCATTGAAATATTTTCTGCATGGCATCCACCATATTCAAGCACTAAAGGATATCACCAACAAAAAGACTAAGGAAAATCACCAAAAGTGCTACCAGGCTATATAAATGAGCAGTAGAATAATTTCCTAAAATGATTACCCACTGATGATAGCTTTGAGGTGATAAAACACTAAGTCAGTGCCAGATCACACTCTGGAATAACACAATAATATTTCCTCTACCTAGGTAACTGGAACAATCGCACCATTTATGATAATGACAACAACCAACCTTATGTCTCTAGAGTAAATATTCCCTGTAGGTAGAAATGGGGTTTTTTTATTCCACTTGCAGAAATGTTGAAAAAGTATGCAAGGTACATCTGTGCTCTTGATACTACCTATCTAAAAAACAGCATGCAATATTTTAGATGATTTTGACAGATACCAGACCACATCACTGCACAATCATGTGATGATCAGATCCGTGTCCCACTTTGGAATTCATGAGGGTAGGCAGCTGTGGACCTCCCTATCTTCAGGAACTGCATACACATAAAAGATAATCACAGCTTTCACTTTTTTTTTTTTAAGTTTCTATCCATTTTTCTGTCAGAGATAACCTTGAAAATGTAAAGGAAGCAAAAATGATAGACAGATTGCTAGGTTTGAAAGGATTGAGAGCTACGTTCAGTTTCAACAGGAGGCTGGAAGTAAGAAACATTAAAATACACCCCCCCTTCCCAACAACTCAATTAAACTTGAGGTATATCAAAAACCTATGCCCAAAAAAACCAACCCTCCCTGTCCAGATTACCTAAGAAAGCAAAGCAGGGAGTTCCTTAGCTGGCTAAATGGAAACAACTGCACCTACGACTAGCTGGAGATCAAGTAGCCTGTATCTCATGGCGATGAGAACAGTGCATAGCAATCTTATTTTAGCCAGAGAGCATCAGACAAGAAGCTGTCTTGCATGCCCTTTCCAATCTCAATTACTACACTATTTCTCATGGTTTACCCCCCTTCTCCTTGAAGAGTTGCTCTATTTTCTTGACATCAGCCAGCCTGAGAAATATTTCTCTTTTGTCTTCATATTTGTGTGTCATGGAGAAAATGGGGGAGAGTGACAAAGAGCTATCTTCAAGTACATAAAGTGATGTTATAAACAGAACAGGAATCAATTATTCCCCTTGATTAATAAGGACAGAATAGGAAGTAATGAACTTAAGCAGCATCAGGGGAAATTTAGGTCAAATACAGTTACTGCATGAAGTTTCACACAGTAAGAGGAGGAGTTAGGCAAATGAACCAACCCTCAAGGGAAGTTAAAGAGTCCACATCAGCAGTATACAGCCAAGGTTAGAAACCTCCCTGGAGGACAACTGAGGAAAAATGAAGCCAATCCTATTCCCTCAGTGGGAGAATGGACAAAAGGTTAAACTCAAAGCCTCTTTGAACATTCACAATTCTCCTTTCCTCTTTTGTTCTTCTTTCTTCCTTATCAACATCTTCCCCTATTTTTTCATGTTGTGTGAAGTGTTCTGCATTGTATAGCCAATGTTCTTTCAAAGCTCCACAGGAATGTTATATTTATTATATATTATTTTATATATAAAATAATACTATTTATAATAAAAAGTCTGGTTTTTTCCAAGCCCCATGGCTTTCTGTCACGTCAGGACTTCTAATAGCAAAGCCATCCAAGAATCTTCAGCAGCTCCTCTTTACCAAGGCACAGTTCTCATTCAAGAGACAAACACAGGAATACAAGCAATACTAGCATAGCCCTTTGTAAAGCCCATCTCTCATTCTCTTTCTCCTTTTTTATTCATATAACTACGAGGATATGTTAACCAGGCAATGAAACCTGATTGACCAACCTGATAGTCTTCCATGATAGCGTGACCAGCTGGGTAGATGAAGGGAGAGCAATGGATGTTGTTTACCTTGACTTCAGCAAGGCCTTCAACACTGTCTCCCATAACATCCTCATAGGTAAGCCTAGGAAGTGTGGGTTAGATGAGGGGACAGTGAGGTGGATCGAGAACTGGCTGAACGGCAGAGCTCAGAGGGTTGAGATCAATGGTACAGAGTCTGGTTGGAGGCCCGTAACTAGCGGTGTTCCCCAGGGGTCTGTACTGGGTCCAGTCCTGTTCAACATATTCACCAATGACCTGGACGAAGCGACAGAGTGTACCCTCAGCAAGTTTGCTGATGATACCAAACTGGGAGGAGTGGCTGATACACCAGAAGGCTGTGCTGCCATCCAGTGAGACCTGGACAGGCTGCAGAGCTGGGCTGAGAGGAACCAAATGAAATTCAACAAGAGCAAGTGTAAGGTCCTGCACCTGGGGAGGACAACCCCACGCACCGGCATAGGTTGGGGGTTGACCTGCTGGAAAGTAGCTCTGCTGAGAAGGACCTGGGAGTGCTGGTGGACAGCAGGCTGACCATGAGCCAGCACTGTGCCCTTGTGGCCAAGAAGGCCAACGGTATCCTGGCGTGCATCAAAAGGAATGTGGCCAGCAGGTTGAGGGAGGTTATCCTCCCCCTCTACTCGGCCCTAGTGAGGCCACATCTGGAGTACTGTGTCCAGTTCTGGGCTCCCCAGTTCAAGAAGGACAGGGAACTGCTGGAGCAAGTCCAGCGGAGAGCCACAAAGATGATCAGGGGCCTGGAGCACCTCTCTTATGAGGAAAGGCTGAGAGACCTGGGTTTGTTCAGCCTGGAGAAGAGAAGACTGAGGGGGGATCTTGTTACTGCTTATAAATATCTGAAGGGTGGGTGTCAAGAGGATGGGGCCAGACTCTTCTCAGTGGTGCCCAATGATAGGACAAGGGGCAATGGGCACAAATTAGAACCCAGGAAGTTCCACCTGAACATGAGAAAAAACTTCTTTACTGTGAGGGTGACAGAGCACTGGAACAGTGGAGTCTCCTTCTCTAGAAATATTTAAAACCTGCCTGGACGCAGTCCTGTGCACCCTGCTCTAGGTGTATCTGCTCAAGCAGGGGGGTTGGACGAGATGATGTCCAGGGGTCCCTTCCAACCCCTACCATTCTGTGAAAATATGAAAGACAGAAAAGTTTTTCTTCACAACCTGAATTTTTTTTTGTTTTGCTTTTAAAGGGAAAGTCCAGACATGCTTTTTTTTACTATTGTTGCTTTTCCTTTTTTTGAGACTAAAGGAAAGTGAATCTGATGGGGGAAAAGTCCATACTTTTTATTTTAGTTTTTGTTAGGAATTCTAACAAGTTCTCATCTCTGTTTTTACTTCCCACTTAAAGAGAAACTGATAAAGCATAACATTTAAAAGTAAAAGCACTAGGAATAACTTTCAAAAAGGAGTAAAATAAAAAAGGATTCCTTTCAATTTTAGGTATCCCACTTGCACCTGACTTTCACTTACAAGGTTTTAACAAGAGGATAGGTAGGCATTGCTTTCATTCTAATAGTTTAAAATATTTTATAAATGAAAAAAAAAATTCCCAAACATAACAAAAAAATTAGAGAATTTTGCAAATTTCCCCCAAATTATCATAGAATCATAGAATCATAGAACCATTAAGGTTGGAAAAGACCTCTAAGATCATCAAGTCCAACCATCAACTAACACCACCATGACTCCTAAACTAGGCCCTGGAGTGCCACGTCTATACCTTTTTTGAACGCCTCCAGGGTTGACGACTCCACCACCTCTCTGGGCAGCCTGTTCCAATGCCTAACCACTCTTTCGGCATATCTTTTCCCAGCTATCCACACAGAGAGGCTTTTTACATATACAGGTACATGGAGATGAAGCGATAGGTGGAGTTTTCTTGTGGACAAAAAGCTGTCAGGCAAAGAAAAGACTTCTAATCATTGTTTCAATTTAGTAATCAAAATGTTCTACTGGCATTTCTCAAGATGTCAGGCACATTTCAGCACTTTGCAGAATGCAGAAGAAACAGGGCTTGAGATTTCTAAATTTCCATTGGAACTATTATTCACACTAAGGTAAGGAGGGATTCACTTCACCATAATCTGCATACCCTCTACAGTTGGCTGGGGCCACGACCATCTTGGTCACAGTACGCTTCACATTAAGATAGGTCTCTCAAATCCTTGAGATGGGTTGTACGGTGGAGACTCCTCTCTCTCCCCTGTGCCTACAGATGGAATCTAGGCAGAAACTAGCATTTCTGAAATTTCTGAAGTTAACTAAGAAAAATTCCGTTTTCTTTGAGTTCCAAATGACTTTAGGACATCACAGCTCTAAACCCTTTACGCACGATCAGTGAGGAACTGATTTGTCCTAGGGAGCTTACTCTTTAAACACACAGGTCAGTGAGACAAAGAAACAGAGTGATGGTGTGACTTAAAGAAATCAAAGCAGAGAAACGACAACAAGACAAGTTGTCCTCTCAGTTCTGTGTCTTCTGCCTTAGAGCAAACCAATGGACATAGCAAAGATGCTTGTATCCGACTTGCTTCCATTCTGAAATCTGCAGGTCTAAATGCTAAGGATATAATAAAGTTATGCCTTTATCCTTAATCTACTGCATAATCTAGACTTATACAGCCATGATGGTAGCTATTCTATTCTATCAGCAGTTATTTCTCTTCTAGTTTTAATTTAGCTAGAGAAAAGAGCAGCATAAGGGGCAGAAATCCACTAACCATGAGATGTACCTATACTAACACAGTCCACAGTGAAAATCTCACCTGACACATTTTCACTGCTACTGTTGTCAATGTCATCTAGGTCAGGCTATACATCGCTCCCATCCATGATGGCATTATGCACTCAGTTGGAGCCTAGATATACTTATGCAGATATAACCATACCTTACCTTCATTAGCACAACACTACAAAGCCAGCCTAATGGTTGAAAAACGATAGGATTCCGTCACAGTTGCCACCCTCACTGTTAGAGGGGTAAGCTAAACACAACAGTAAATAAATGTATGTTGATCATAAATAAAGATCAAGATAGGTGATGAGATGATCACATGACCTAACGCAACACTCCATTCACTCCATTGCAATAGTCTGCTTGCAGAATACCTTGCATTCAGTAAGACCAATGCAAACAAAAAATAAGTCTCAATACCAAACTCTATATGAACAAATCATCAAGTACTGGGCAATATACTGCCTAGTAAATGCCACAGGATCTATACATGATTGGTACTCCACCTAAAGAAAGGTTATGCTGCTAAGCCTCACTTTTCCCTGCGGATAGAAATTTTAAAAATGGTGAGGCATTTTACAATCTTGGATAACGATTATTTTCTTCTCTTGTTCTGGTATTGTAAAAATCCATGTCCAAATCTGGTAGGGCAAAGGAGCTAAAAATCACAGAGACTTCCATTAAGTCCAGGAAAATAGCAGGAATTAGATCCCCAGATCCCTGAATTGCACATTAAAGTCTAAGTCCAAATTCCTAAATATTTTTAATATACTATTGTATACCAACCAGTTACTTTATTCCAGTAAGATTTGCCTTTCTTCTTAGAGATGACCCCAAACCAACTTATATTGTTGGAATAAGGCACTGTGTGCAAACTTTCAATGTTTTTGTTCAGCTTCATTTCCCCTAAGATTATTTCAATTTTTCTTCCAGAAATTGTCAGTATTCATTATAACTTTCTAAAAACAAAATACCCCAGTTCATTTCAGCTAATTCCTTCCAATGTTCTCCCCAAAGCATATCCTTTTAGCTGCAACATTGATAGGAGCTGCCATAGAAAACATGTAGTTAATAATAAACAGCTCACAGACTGCAGGCTGTTTTTATTTGCCTTGTATTACAAAACACAAGTTCCAGCAAAGGCTTAACTCAATAATCATTCCCCAGAAACAACACAGTTTAACACTGTTTGGACTGCTTTGGATCCAAGATCCTTAGTACCTCCTCCCATCAACTCAACACAAAGTTATTTTTCTCTCTGCTCACAGATCTTCTCTCTGGAACTCACTCAACAATATGGTTGAACTGAATTGCTTTAAAATCCTAAACTTGGACTCAAGCAGAAGAAATATAATAATGACTACTTTGGGGTCCTTTTTATTTGCCTGTTGTTGGAACAGAAGCTTAAACTCTTGAGTTCATGAAGTAAAGCTTTGTTCCATTAAAGAATACCAGAAACATGTTCTAAAAGGGCGGGGGGGACGACGACACGAAAATATTATAGATAGTCACAGGAGTCCTGCAGTTGGACAATTTCAGAATTTCAGTTTCAACTTTCTCATGAAACTCGGGGAAGCATGGTGAGACTGATCATCTAATCAAAACCCTGACAATTCCAAATTCAATAAAAGGGCTCCATCAGGCAGAAACTTCCCCTCTTACGTCCCAGCTTATGAGCTTAGAAAGCAAGTATATGAGTCAAAAAGCCCTGATAAAAGTCCCCATTGAGAGGAAGACTCTTCCCAATGTTCACATTAACATTAGAAAAATTTCGCTTGAGAAAATACAAATTAGAAAGCCACTCAGAAGCTCTGCATTGAAGGCTTTGTGCAGTCAGGAAAGGGTTTAGAAAGCATGTGCACCAAGTGACACCATGTTATCCATTCATGTTAGCAATGTGGAAAAGGGCAAAGAGTTTTGAAAAAGGAAGAAAGAATGGGAAACAAAGTAAATCTGGGAAGGAGACAAGGACAGGCAAAAGAGGGAAGACAGATGGAGTGTGACCAGAGATGGAAGGAGATTCTCTAGGGAAATAAGAAGCTGCACAGAGAATTGAAAACCAGTGTAAGTCAGAGGACTGAGCAGGGAAGTACCAACAGGAGAAACAGCTGGACAAAATCCATGCTGACAGCAACAGATCTCTCTGTCATTCACAAAGGAGAAGCACTGCCTTGTGAAAAGCCAATTTAGGCATCAGGAAGTGTCAGAAGGGATCAAATTACCCAAAGGAGTTCGAAGATACAGGTGAAGGGACGAGCAGGCTGGGCTGGCCCAGCCCAGTCACTGTAGTAAGCACTGTACTACAGAGAAAGAAATCCAAGCCTATTTCTATGCCAGTTAGTGCTTTCCTAGAACAAAAGGGGAAATGCGCAAAGGAAGCAGGGATCACTGAGGCTGTGAAAACCGCAGCAAAGTACTACATCTGGGCAAATTATAAGCAGCAGCAAAAAGCCACCACCAGGCTGGAAATTTTTTAATTGATTCAGAGTGCATCCATGTTGAAACACATTACAGAGAAAAAGATTCTAGGGCCTACCATTGCTCTGGAAAATTAAGACGTCTGGGAACTTTAGCACCTTCCCAGTTGTGTCAATTCATCTTCCTCTTGTGTGGCTTATAGTTATTATAATTTAAAATTAATTTACAGTATGTTTCTTTGCAATATCACAACTGATGGTCATGGAGATGATTATGATACAAAAAAAGATTCAACTCCTGCTTTCGGACAGCATGAGTCAGCAAACTTTTTTGAAGAGAAATCAAAAAGCCTATTTTTATGCAATTATTCCCATATTTAAAGTGTGATTTGTACTCCAACTTTTATTTCAAGATTCTGTGTGATGCAACACAGCAGATGTGCCCAGTTTGCTTTGAGAGACCCAGGCTGGGTGCCAGGCGTGGTACAGCTCAGGTAGGATAGGGTTACTGGCCCTGCCAAGAGGCAGAGGATTTGTTCCCAGTCAGGACATTGAGCTGACACAGCCACAAAATTTCTATTACTTGCCCCAACTCATTCAAAGCTAGGTAAGCTGGGGTATCTCTGCATGATTTAAAGGCAAGCAAAGAATTAGCTTGCCCAAAAGAAAAATATTCTATGAAGTTTTCAAAGGAGGCAGCAAGAATATTTCCACATTTGAACTTGCAGCTTAATTCCTTCACATGCTATGCAGGAAAACTGCCATTTGGAAATCCCAATTCGAAGGCTTATTTTTCAAACACTTATTGCAGGAGAATAACAACTACCTCTTTTAAACTTACAGAGCTCCATATATAGCTGAAGATACTTCTACGTATTAGATATAATACTATGTTTTATAGGTATTTTAAAAATTTATATCTTTTCCTACCTTTACTTCACCTATAGTTAAAATAATTGGTTCAACCTGCTGTTTTAAGGCCCTCATGTCTAAAAATTCCTCTCGGCATTCCATGCTGTTGCTGTTTTACTAGACTCTACAATACATCCTGTCTTCATCTCACTTGCTTTCTGTCATATGTTTGTGTAAACAACAAAACCAAACAGTTACAATCATTTTCACTACTGGAATTAAAAGTATTTATTGCAAAACATATGGTTCATCTGCCTCAAACAAAAAAGTTCAGACTTTTCAAACCATAAATTATCAGCAGCATCATTCCACCTCTATTCAATAGCACAATGAGCATAAGTTTTCATACATACAGCCTTGCCACTGAAAACATTTTATGACTTACTGAAAGGGGAAATCTAAATTTCTCAGCAGTTTCAAAACTCAGTGATATTAAAAGTTCAAACATTTTGGTTTTTGTGGTTTGTTTGGGTGTTGTTGTTTTGGCGGAGTTTTTTTCCTCTGCTTTGGCAAGCTTAGATCATAACTGTCTAGCTTCGATTTTGACTCCTGCTTTGCTAAGACAATTTATTGTATGGAAAATAAAATTCCTAGTGAAGCAACATTCCTTCTTCTTCTGCGGCAGAAAACATGTTATCTGTCTTGCCTCCGATGAGTTTGTTATAAACTATAAATCTGTGCTGAAACACAAAAGGACAGAAAAGTATCAAACGACATCTGGGATCTGAACACTGATTAAACTTTCTTTCACCTCAGGTTTCAAATTGCAGCTTTAAAATTCAGAATTTGTTCTAAGAACAATATTAAATATTTAAAGTGCACTTTGTACCACCATCAGATCAGAAAAGAGCAACAAAGCACTTTATCAGGCAACATAACCCCCATTAATATTTTTTCCTCTGATTTTAAAGACATATTTCGTATCACTCAATGGATGGAGAAACAGTGATGGAAAGTGCTGTCATTCTGCCAAAAGCACATACAGAACAAGACAAGTGAGAGCAATTAAATTTGTGATCAGGATAATAATTTAACTGCAGATCTTGAGACTATAATCATCTGGAACATTTGAGCAGTATAAAATATTACAAGGACTATGTTCCATAAATTATCATACACAGCTTGTCACCTGAAGGCACCTCACCTGTAGGTATGTAGTGGCTTCCTACCACTCCCCCAGAGATGCTATATCTTCTAACAGCAAAGATCACAAAAAAATAAAAGGGTCACAGACCATATAAAGAACTGTTTGTGTATCCGTTCAGAGCAATATGGAGACAATTCCCAAACACAGCGGCATCATTCTCACTAGCTTCCTTTGGCAAGGTAGTGCCTTTATTGCCAAGACACTTGATTTATCAAAGGAAGAAGTAACCCAATGCTTCAAGCAATCCCTTGTCCCATTCATGTACAGAACAGACTAGATCTCGGCCTCCTCACAGTAAATTGAATTGATATTTCATCATGATGCAGATATGGTAAGATGGCGGTCCCTTATTCAGTCACAATACAATGTCATGTCCCTGACAATTCAAAGATTCAGCATAGTATTCAAGAACATCCACAAAAGGCCAGTCCTTGAGAATTAAAAAGCACCTTTTTACTGACATTCCAGTATAGAATCATAGAATCATTAAGGTTGGAAAAGACCTCTAAGATCGTCAAGTCCAACCATCAGCCCAACACCACCATGCCTCCTAAACCAGGTCCTGAAGTGCCATGTCTACAGACCTTTCTGCTTGCTTAGGAAAAAGTGGTAAGTGATCATTTATTCAGCTGAGAGAGAAAAAGTATGGCTATTCGTTAATGCATCAGGTCCAGCTACCTTATCACAGCCATTCCGAGGCAAATAATTTGGAATGACATTCATCTCACTTCATTTTAGCAGTATAAAAGTCAGGTGTGTAATCTAATCTATTCATTTAGTTCCACTTAAAAGTCAATGAAGAAAACCAGGCCCCTCCAGCAGACTGGGGATGAGACAAGCTCTCACTACGTCCAAAAGCAGTTGCATGGATTGTCCTTCACTAGCAAAGGAGAGATACTTCATCTGTTCAGGCTCAACATCTTTTAAATTGCTAGAGGTAGGCAAGATGAATCCCACTATCAGAAGGACATTTCTGAAGTTATTTACACCCCATGCTCTCATGGAAATCTTACTTACTAAACCTTTGTTGATTGATTTGAGAGGAACAAAAGGAAATTAGGGACCCAAATTTGTTTTCAAAGCTTGCACATGCTCACTGTGCATTGACTGTCCACCTGCAAGATGAAGCCAATTGCACTGCCACTTCTCAAAGGCATGTAGCAAGGATAAGATCCCTGGAGGCTGTAGTGATCTTTACATGTGAAGGTACTTTGGCTGCACAAGACAGCAAGCAGGATGGTTAGAACTGCGCTCACACATCACAGGGTATTTTAGGGTTTGTCCACACAGCCACACACAATCAGGCATACGGGACCTGACTTGACAGCCAAGCTGTGGTAACTGCCCTCATGCTTGCCACAGCCCACTCCAGCAGGGAAGTAAAATGTGCAAGCTGAAACCAGCACTTCAGAAGCAGGGTGCGCGCAGAGCTCGCAAGCAGCCAGTTAATGCAGTTCAGCTATGGTGAGTGGCTTAGCTGCCTGGCCACCTGTCAAACTGCGGCGACCAAACTGCTCGGGATCATCTGACCATGCAGTTAGTTTCACATCACTTTTAAAGGACAGCTTTGTTATATACAACAACGCTGCCACAGCATGGAGACAGCTCATAATTTGAACTTGAGAGCTGTGGGGTTTTTGGCAGGAGATCTAACCAGGCACACCAAGAGAAAGTAGACAACCCTTATTCTGACCTATTGTAGGGAACAGGTTTTCCAATTAAATAGCATTTTTTGAAGCTTGGATATTTCCACTTCACAAAAATAGTTCCACCAAGCTTGTGTGGACAAGACTTCCACCAGATTTTGCCAGAAGCGTGATGTTTTTCTGCTATATTATGCCCCACATGGACTCCAATCCAAACTCAGTGGAAAGCAGCATCTCACTACATTTTTCATCTTAATATTGTGCGACAAATGCACGTATCCTGACTTCTGAGTAACAAAGCTTATTCCAAGTTTTAAAAAATTACTGTCACTACTATTTACATTTAACAGTGTCTTTCTTGGCTAGCACTGGGAAAATACTGCAAGGAGAATTCACAAACATTAATTTGACTAAAAGGATACATTTGCTTTGACAGCATTCACAAGGGTCATTCTTTGCCTTGCTGGGATATTCACTCTAGTTTTTTCTTTGTTTGTGAAGTTGCTTGTGGGAAAGCTATACCTGGGCAAACAGATAGGAAGGCTTGTGAAAGAACTCTTCACATGGCCATGAAGCTTCTCATGTCTTCCCTGCTGTCAAAAGATTCAGACATCACATCAGCAAACACAAACAATCCCGCATGACAAAAATAAGGATCATCGAATAGTTACACAAGCTTGTAGAAGAAAATAGAATAATAATCCTTTCACAAAGCACTTCTTAGCCATTTGTCTGAAAAAGCTTTAAAATAAAGTTCCAATCTGCTTTAGTTAAGCACAAATTATTGGACTCAGTATGGGAGAAATTAGATTAATTCCTACTATATCTGCATCATAAAAAAGCTTAGAGTAGATGATCTAATAGTCCCTTCCGGCCTAAAATCCTATGAATAAAAAGGAAAAGCTGCTGCACTATTCACATTTTCAGCAAATATAGCAAATAACCCATAGAAAATGGGTTATTTTCCCCTCAGTCAAAAGCACACTAAAAAAGAACATTCAGATTTCTTGAGTCCCACTGTAAAAGCCATCCTTGTATAACCATAACCTTCCAAAGAAAGACAGAGAGAAAAAAGACCCAAAAAGGCACTCAGACAAAGCATTTGCTGAGCAATTTTGAATAATGAACAAATTAGTGGGGAAAAGACGTGTTTGCGGATAATTCATGAACAGAAAAGAGGACAACATTGATCACATAAATTATTCGCTGTAAATGGTTCGTTCAGCTCTGGCTTCAACACACGTTACCAATTAAATCAAACAGAGCCCAATCCCACAGCAATTATTTAGGAAGTACAATCTGGCCACTTGAAAGCAAGTCCAGATTGCTTAAACTGTTTCTTTTTTTGTTGACATGTCATTTTTACCTTCTCTCTGAGTTAGGCCACTCTTGCCTACCTACAATATCACTCAACATTTTTCAACTCTTTTAGCATATTTTAAAGTTTGTAAAAACTAATGTTTTCCCAGCTACAATTGCCCTTAGTAAAAAATGTTCTCATTCTTCATTAGTACTTGTTATAGAAGCAGGTCTCAGAGGACAAAGATCTTGACACTATAGGTAAATCCATTTCCAGTTTCTTGTTTAACCTTCTGCTTATTTTTTTCCTAAAATGACTAGTTGTACATTTAGGGTCATATACCGTAAATCAGGTCTGCCTTTTCTTTTCCACAGTTCAAGCACTTATGTGTATTAATATTGGGTTTCATTTCATTGAGTCCAATAAATTCTAAATAATTATTTCTGCTGGATTCATTTCAGTTTCCAACTTAAAGACCAATTAATAAACAGCCTTGTCTTTGTCTCAAGTCTTATTACTTATATCCTGTAGCTCCAGCCTCTTCTCCACAAGCCAAATTAATCTGGTTTACAGTCTATTTCTGTCAATAAATATGAGCCATTTCACTTGTTACCCCTTCATATATTGTTTGTTACCCCTTACACATTGTTAAACAGGATGGCAACAGAAGCAATCTAGACTTGTGGGTATGAGAAAGAGTGTCTTTACAGCCTTAGGTATGAGACAGCTTTGGTCTGTCAGCAAAGACAAGCACACTCACCAATCCCTCTGTACATTCATCCCACTAAATTGAGGTCAAAGTGTCAGTGAGGGTCTTCAAATTACTGAAAACTGTGTCAGGCTCTAAGACAGGTTTTCCCCTAATTTAAGCACTAAAGACCTCCATGAGAAAGCCTTCTACACCTGTATGGATCCCACCTGATCTTCACAGGTTTCCCTAGAGATGCTCAAGGTTCCCTCAGTCAAAGGGGTGACTTCATTCTGTAAACTACTGCTAAAATAAATGAAATAAAATACTGAAAAGTCATCATTCCAGAAACCTAGAAAATATCTGCTCAGTTCTAGTCTGTCATTTTGGTCACTTATGACACATCTGTATTATTCTAGCACCTCGTGGCTCAAGGTCAGCTCTTTGACTGTCCACAGAGCTTCCACAAAAGTTCTCAGCTGGCTGAGGCCCAGAAGACAATCTGATTCTGAAGCACAGGGCACAAATTTTGTTTATACCATCACTCTGCCCCAGTAGACAGCATGGACAGAATTAATTCAAGATACTTGGCTTTAAGACCTCAACAACAGCCAAAAGCAAATCTAGTTGTAATTTCTGTTAGGAGGTGAAAGGGTAATACTATCAGAATGAAAAAGTAAGTGTATGGGCTTATATTGTCCTCAGTTAAAGACCTATGTTTCTCAGCCAAAACTGGAAAGTCTGTCAACCTCATCACTACTGAAGTGCAGGATCTCTCCTTTCTTTACTTTTTGCTGTATCAAAAAAGTAACATATATGGGCATACATATCAGTATGGACATTGATTTCAGGATATGGTTTTATCAGCCATGTGGAAAGCTTGCATATCTCCTTGCTCTGTCAGAGCGTTTTGTAGCCAAGTAACTTTTACCACCAATTCTCACAAACATTTTATACTTCTACTTCTCATATTCTGCCAGCTGGGCTTCACCATCATGCTGGATATTTTCTAATTCACCTCCCCACCTTCATCCAGATGTTTGGTCTGTCTTTCCTTCTTTCCATTAAATATGAATGTTCTTTTGAGGTGTCCATCATCCCGTGATGCAATTGCTTGCACTCTTGGATGAAGACTTTCTAGGAGAGTTACATTTCTGTACCAGATAGGTAGAAGCAATTCTTTGGAACAGCAAGGAGTACTAATCAAAAAAGGTGCATTTACAGGCCAAATGATTTTGCCCTGAGTTCCTTCCAGTGCAAACAATCAAGGCTTTGCCTTGATAAAAGCTGTAGCATCACAGGCAGTATGACTTGACTTGGGCTGTTCTGCACAAAAATGCCTTTTCTATATCACTTCCCATCTTTCAAGAACATTTTATTCATTGTAGTTATATTTGAAGATAAACCTTTAAAAGATTTCTTCCTCTGAGTACATTTTCGTAAAAGTTCATATACATATATACATACACCTGCACACACACAAGAAGTACGTAACAAACCTTGGAAAATGATTCTTTCTTTTACTCTGCTTACTAGCAGAAAAATCCAGATTCTGCACAGGGAATTGAAGAGGATTACTGTATTAGTTCTAAGAGCATTCTTCCTTATGCTACAACTTTTTGGGGTTGAAGGAATTTTTAAAGTAACAAAAAGAAATTAGGTTCACACTATGCTAGTGGATAAGTAGATAAGCAGACGAGAAGCTGAGGTGGTGCAATTGCTCTACAGTAGTAATAACTACACACAGCTAAACAATGGTACAGATATCAGCAAGGCAAATACAAACCTAACCAGGTTAGGTTTTCCAGTGAGGATTTAAGGGCTAAAATCTATAGCAGATTGAACATCTTACTGCTAAGTCCTTTAGCACATGCACAACTCAGAAATCAGTGCCAACAACTCCCATGCTTTGGTGAGTTCTAGCAATGGTGACGTAGCATTTTCCTGAACTGAACACCAGGAGAGGACAAAGGGGAAAGGATAGCGAGGAGGAGCTGGGCAGTGTGCAGGAAGATTCTTTCAAAGTATGAGGGGTAGCATGACAAAAATCAAGATGTTTGTAGGAAGAAATATGCTCAAGGCTGCACATTCTCAGAACAGAGAGTTGGGGGTTATTTTGCCATACAGAATTAAACCTGAAAGGTCAATGAGACTCAAAAGCTATTCAGGTGACAATAAAGGTGCCTGCACTTAATGCAGTGGAGAAAGCAAAAGCAGTAGAGGGATAAAGTGGTCAGAAAAGGTGGCCAGACAGACAAGTCAAGCAGAAGCACAGCAAACAAACTTGAGATGACATGGTTAGGAGACAGCAAGAAGAGACAGCTGTAATAAGTTTGCACATAGATAAGGACAGGGACGAGTGCTTTGATAGTTCAGGCTGAAAGGTCAGAGCACTGGATCTCAAAGCACATTACCAACTCATTAATTAAGCCAACTCCATACCCCTGGGAGCTGGGTACCATAACTTGATAGTCATCACAAAAGTCACTAAAGGGTGGCACAGAGTGGTTCAGTGACTTTGCTCAAGGTCACCGAGCTGGGAACAGAACCCAGGCAGTACGAATCCTCTCCATCAGCCTGTCCTCTGTGCTTTTGGGACGAGGGAATTCACTTTGTGAATCCAGCTGTAGTCATGATCATTCTAGCAACAAAAAACATTCAAGAACATTATTTGAATGTTCAGCTCCAACAAATGTAACACAAAAAAACATTTTTACACAGTTCCTTAGTAAAGGAGACTTTCCACCTTATACCAAGCTGGAGGCAGAGCCAGAAGATAACCAATCAATGGCATTATTTACAAGTGAAACAAATGTTAACATAATTAAGAGGCAGATCCTGTGAGATGTTCAGCACACTCACAGCCATTCATCTCAAAGGATCAGGCTTTAGCACTTGAAGAAGTGTCTCTCATTTGCTCAATGTGAACCCCTCAAAACAATTAACAGAATTAGTGTCGTCTTCTGCGACAACAAGCTTTTACCATTTCCCAAACTATAGTATGAAACAAACCTTTTATTTTATACCAGTGAGATAGTAATTCATTATGTAGCAAACTTTCAAACCAGATCTTGGAGATCAACAGATCCTTTTTAAAGTCATAATCAAAGTCATGATCAAACACACAAATCCAATCACACTTCAGAAATGAAGCCTGTTTCTTTGGATGCAGTTTACTCTAAGGACTAACCTAGACTCACAAGTTTGCATTTATTCAAGAACGTAACCTAAAGTGACAGACAAAACAAAATGGGATTATACACGATTTATAAACATGGAAATAATTCAGCTGTAATCATCCATTTTCTTCAAGTCCAAGCCTGATTAATAGTTTCAGGAAAAAAGTCAAACCTTATCTGAAGCTTTTTATTTGCAGAAAACTAAACTTTCTTTATTGGGCCCCTCTTCTCTTGCGAGTTATCATTAAAAGTCCTGCAAGTAACACCGTATGGTGAGGAAGATATTTTTTCTCTCTGGATAGGAGAACTGCTCCTGTCCCAAGAAGAAGGCTGAGTTAAAGGTGAGTTGGCTTGGCTTGGATTTTTGTTGTTGTTGGGGGTGGGTGTGGGTGTGGGTGTGTGTGTATTTTTTTAAAGCACAAGAGTTTACACCTCACCCACATTTGTAGGATTTTTTTCTAAACTCCCATCCCTAACATTGCAGTAATGTGTATTCCTGATTTTTATGTAAGTGGTCCACACACCATTTCTGTGTTTGGTTTTTTTTCTTTTTTGAAAATCTGTCCTTCCTCCTCGCAAGCCAAATAGTATACCAGTAAGTTCCAGAGACCAGCTGGGTAACATAACATTTGTTTGTTTGTTTGTTTAAATTTTAAAACGCTGAGCCTTACAGTTTCATGGTACATCTCCTTGTACACAGGTCTTTTTGGGGAGGGATAGTTTTCAATTTAACTTTAAGCAGAACACCCAGAAATAATTTATCTTCTTTACAATATGTATTTTGTAGCACTGAAGGGTCATTTTCTCTCCTCTCCAGAAAAAAAAAAAAAAAAAGTGTTGACCAAAACCATTCAAATAAATCATGGACTTTGAATAACTTTTGGGGGAAGTCTTCAAAAAACCAGCCTTCAGATCTGGTCCTATTTCTAATCTTTCACAGGTTTAAAAAGATGAATATGTTCTTAAGGTATGTGTGAAGCTGAAAGGCAACACTACCTTTGCTTATAGGACTTTAAAAAATTACTATTTGATTAGCACATCCAGTTCTGATTACTGGATCCAGTGTAGATCAATACAGTCCAGAAGCTCAGCCACAACATAAGACTACACACTTATTCCTGTATCTCTTCTGTTGTATAGGAGCTCAGGCTAAATAAATACAATGGATCTTCAAACTTAAAAACACGTAGATCTACGTTTTCCAGGGCCAAGTAAACTGTCCACATCCAAGTAATCTTAACAGCACGTCTAATCACACAAGCAAGCAATTGCTTTTCTAGCATTATATATCTAACAGCATTCTGGCATAAAATATAATATAATTTAGAAAAGAACATTAGTTAAATACAGTAGTTTCCTACTTCTACCAGTATTTCACTGGCTGGGGGTCCTGGAAGCCATAAAAGTATCCAATAGATAAGCAAACCCAAAGCAAAATGTGAAAAAGAACAAAATATTTCCTATTATATTTAGGAAATTATTTCTGTTTCTTTGTCAGCAAAGCAACACACAATGTAATTTATCAAAACAAGGCAGGACTGACACACTCTCAATCCTCAAGGTTCAATACAGCCAATACATTTTTGTCACATATCCTTATTTGGTAATTTTTAAAATATTGTTTCATAACCAACTTTTTCAAAAGTCAATTTTTTAAAGTGTCCCTCCCTCCCTGCTGGAAAGTAGTTAAGTGTTTACTTCAATCTAGACACGTCATGAGGCTCCATCAATCTCAAAAAGACTTAAACATGTCTAAAATTTAAGCACGTGTTTAAAATCCTTTACAGAATCAGAGTTTCTATGAAAGACTGTATCCAACATCAGAAAACGTTCTCTGCATTGAATATACTTGATTTTTTTTTCCTATACAAGTCTTTATTACAAAATGTATAGGAAGTAGTACACCCCATTTAGTGCCGAAATACAACCTGTCCTGGTGTACCCAACCTGCTTCTGTTTTTTCTCAAAAATCGCTATTACAGCATTCTGCTCTTCTTCAAACACTTCAAATACATTAATCAACCTGTCAGATTCACTTTAACACTTTTGCTAGGACAATTCTGGTCTTAATTCTGGCTTGCAATACTTTTAAGCTATCCAATACAATACATAGAGCTTTTTAAATCATTGTTGTTTTATGGTTTTGCACCTTCCATTGTGTTACAAACAATGGCCCATTAATCATGTCAATTAAGTTTGTGTGTATGATCCTCATAGCTTTTCTCCAATTTGTTTGCAAACTGTTTCAGCATTTATTAGCATGCAGTACAAATACAAGTGATTTAAAATCTCTATGCGACAGAGGATCCCAACATTTCAACCTCTGATTTTGTCCCAAAATGGAGAGGAAAAAAAAGGGAGGAGAGAAGAAAATTTGCTTCCTCAAACCAATGAGTCTGAAGACCACATCAAAACAAACTGAGTTTTCCATATGGGGATAGGAACCAGGTGCCCCTACACTCCTCCTGTGGGCCTGATCCTTGGGCCACTCCACACGTGCCAGAATGCAGGCGAGCAAGCAGCAGTGCCTGGGGAGGGAGAGGGAGGAAGGAGGCATGGACTCCTTTCTGCTCCTTTCCATGAGAGAAAATAAGGACCACAACCACTGCTCCAGGTGGCAGAATGTCCAAGTAGGAAAATTAATTTTGGTTTTTTGTTAAAAGAATGAAACAATTTCTATTCAGACTAAATAAAGCAAAGAGTACAGTATTTTGTTTCAGTTTTCCCAGAAAACATTTTTTAAAGCTCAGTGAAATGTAAGATCTAATTGTTTTGCACATGGAGGATTTTTACAGTGGAGATTGCAAGTATTTGTGCCACCTAAAGAGCACACAAAACTCAGAGCAGAATTTTGACATCACCAGGTATCTCTTGATAATCACAAAACCTCTTCTGGCTTTTACTACAGGATAACAGAGAAAGCATGCTAAAATCGTCTTTGTATTCGCAAGACATACTGTAAATTCAGAGGAGCCTGCCTGAACAAACATGGGACAAGGGGGAAGCAGAGCACACTAGCACCTGTGCTTGGAGATATGGTTGGGAGTTGGGAACAGGTAGACTTTTACAGGTGACAGATGACATGCAATGTCTAGCTTAGGATGCTCAGCTGCGACTTGAATGTTAGAGATCAATACTAAGTAATTTCTCAGTAATATCAGGCTCCTTTCAGGTGTCTCGGTTCAGTGTCTGAAACATAGGGCATCCAACACCCTGTAATCACTCATTAAAACCTTGGCTAATGGCCCAAGATATCCTCCCAAAACTGCTTTCTGAGGTAGTCATGTATGACTACTAAAAGCAGTAGCAGAAGTCTACAGTGGTCTGCAAAACACTTCATACTCGAGTATAAAGGCACAAGAGGGCAAAAAGAACAGTGCAATAACCAGAGGGAAGTGACACAGGAGCTCAAGGATACCAGCACTGTCATGCTCAAACGTGCTTACAGCAAACCAACTTCCTGTACTAATTCTGGACTGAAAGAAAACTGACAGCCCAGGAACCAAGTCACCAAAAAAAAAAAAAAAAAAANGATGCAGGATTTTTCATTTTGAATTTGACCCACCTTTATTTTTTTATTTACCAGCTTACAATATGCCTGCTGCTGTATCTGGACACACTACATTTGTATTCGGGCTAACCTTTCTTTTACATTCTCATCCTTCATTTCCAATTACATGCCAAATAAACTCTGCATTGCATGAGAACAGTGAAAGTGGCAGCTGAAAGACTGTTTTTTTCCCCTAAGAGATGAAAGGCATAAAAGTGAAGATATAAGCCTTTCTGGATTTTTCCAAGAGAAGGAATTGGTCGTCTTTACTAATGTGGTAGCTATGGACAGATCAGATAAGGCTGTGTCTCCAGAGGGATCCTGGATCACAGGGATTCCTCACAGACTGAGTGAAACACTAGCATCAGGCTCTTGCTTCAATAATTCCCAGTTTAATGCATGCACTGCTCAAGGCTGCCTGAGTGCTTTGTAGGGATAACAACATATTTGCCTTTATGCCTTTCCAGAGGCATGCTACAGGCATTCCATTCCTGTAGTTCTGCAGTATCCAATTTGGCTGTACTGCTCAAGACAAGGAACCCACAGGACCATTTCCAAGAGCTGTTACACAGATGCTGGCATGAGCCTGCAGGTAGTGGTCAACATGGAAAGGCAGAAGTCCTGGTAAGGACCAGCTGATCTGCAGCCAGTGTACATGAAAGGGACAGTACAGGCATTTGACACTCTGGGAGGTGTATCATTCACAGTCTCAGTTTGGCTTCTGCCAATACAAGGGGAGACACTAATGAAATTAACAACAACAAAACAGATGCTGGCATTGCATCTAAGGGCTATCACCACTCTGTTTAGCCAAACCTTATTTAAGCAAGCTAAGGTGTTAAGTGCAGCATAGGTATCCTCACAGTGAGGAGTACACTATCTGGTGGTTAAATCACACACCACTGCAGCTTCCCTGTTGTCTTGACCCAGTTTAAAAACAACTCAGCTGTATATACATGAGGTTTAATCAAACCTCTGCACTACAGGGTGGATGTGTCCTTCAGTATCTGGAGATAGCTTTTCTGATGGTGCTCCACGTGTAGCCCTCCCAGCCACGTCATTTTACACTAACCGTGTAACTGGGTTATTGCTCTGTCCTGAGGGTTAGTCCCACTCAGACCTCACCACAAAACACACTAATGCTCAGGAGCCTGCATAGGTGTGTAGAAGTGTCTCATTACAAACACCAGAAATGTGGATCTTAATGGTGGTAAAGCAAACTATGTCATATATTTTGCCTGTAGTTTGCTTAACACACACACACACAGACAAGAGTGTTATAGAGTACATCTCCTTACAATCACACACACACTTCTCTACTCTGGGCTTTTTTTTTTTTTTTTTTCCCCCCATCCTTTTTAAGGCAGATTGCAGAAGTATCTCCTTTTACCCAGTTTTCCTTGCAGAAAGATAAAAGGAATTTTTTCTACCATGAATGAAGCACAATTGGTTTTGACAAGGCGGTATTCGGGAGGCACAGCAGGACACATAGGTTAAGGAATAGATTCCATAGGATTTCTGTGCTCTCTTTAATTACCTGAGCTACAACTATTGGCAACAGCTTGCCTGGTTTAAACCATATAAAGCCTAGAAATCATAAAAACATGAGAATAATCCCAACATTAATTAGTTGATACATATCCTCAATGTTTTCATCACCTGTACTAATATCTATGTATTAATAGTTTACCAATGTGACAAATCGCTGACAAAGTCAATGTGCCTACCCACAGAAAGTTACATTTTCTCATGACACATCAATGAAGTGAATTCAGTCAATCAAGTAACATTAGTCATTTCAATCTGTCATATTAGTTAACAATGAAGTGCAGGATAAATTCTGTGGACTAGAAAACGTTTCTAATAACACATTGCATATAGAGTACTTCTCTGCTTCAAGTTCTGGATGCTTTGAGTTTTAAAAGTCTTTAGTAATTTGCGCAGTTAGTGGGGCTTTTTTTTTTTTTTAATCCAAACAGAAATGTACTGCAAACGTTTTATGAGCAAATGCTAGAATTGTTAAACCAAATACGATATTGACTCATTTTTTGAATTATGATACCATTCAAAAGCCCCAGGCGAGTATCATACCACGTTTCGTTAGGGACTATGCAAATAAAACAAAAAAGGCGTTTCCTTAATACGAGTATACATACGTGCAAGATATTTTCTGTGGATAAGAGGGAGTAACCAAATTTCACAGAATATGTACATTTAGATATTCAAACTGTCTCTTAAGCATTCAGATCAGCTCAGTGAATTCTTGGCCTAATGCCAACAAAAAAACCCTAGCAAGATCAACAAAAGCAGAATCTCATCCTTTTTTGGTCCTAATCCTACTTTTCACTTCAAAATGCAGCTCTAGAATGTCTTACAGAGCCACTCCGGTCAGAAGATTAAGGCTGTTGAGTTTTCTAAATCACAAAGTACCCCAGAGTTAAGCCATGGGAAAGTATTAAAATGACATCTGCAGAGATTCTAAGAAAAGACTTCTTGGAACAACAACTGCAACAACCGCCTCTTCAACAGACTTTCAACCATGCTAGCAAACAAAGGCCTTCATCCCCTGACATCTAGGTGAACCTGAACAAAGGCTGGATGATGGGTAAAAAAGCATGTCACTGACAGTTCAGATGTATCCCATCTTACACACCTTAGTGTACCCTGGGTTAACGCACTTGCACAAACCCAGTCAGCAAACCTGGTGAAAGCATATCAGAATATAGACTGCAATTTACTAATAAAGATATTTATCAACTGTCCATTGTTATAACAAGAGTAACCAGTAGTAAAGAAAACATAAAGCATGGGATCTGTTTGTTTACATTCATCATGCCAGTTCACTCCTGTGTACTGTCAAGGATGACTAGAAATTTGCCATTTTAGTTTCCCACCTTTTGTAAATAGGGCCACCTTTTAACCCCTTAGCGGTTTAATCCATAATGTCACTTGGTGACTGTGTCAAAATTCCAATGCAGAAAAATATTTTCAAAGATATCTAGATAACCAAGAATGAAAAGAAGTCATGTAGGAGTTTTTCAACAGCATTTAAGGCAGACAAGTTACCTAGTTTACCTGGATTTAGGAAGCATCTGCATCTGGAAATGCTATACACCCAAACAAGCTTACAGCAGTCAAGACTTGCTCTGGACAGAAAAGCAGAACAGCCACTTCAGCAGCATAAGACACCAACATTAATTACCCCTAATTTGCTTTCTATTTCATAGCTCTAGCTGACTCATAATTGACAAAGTCTTAGCAATCCTAACAGGCACCTATCTGGATCTTCACGCAACTCTGCATTTTTAAATTTCTCCCCCTTAAAGCTTAAGAAATAGAAACCTAGGCTTAGGAAATTTTAGCTCATGTATTTAAAAAAACCCCACCAAACAAACATGTATTTTGTGTTACATTATCCAGCAATAAATATTGTCTCAAATTTCTACAAATAACTTGCCTAGTTAGAGATTTTGCAAAGACAACTGTTAAAAAAAAAAAAATTGTAGCACAATGAATTGAGATGCTGTAAAACCCAATTTAAAATATTTTTCATATGCCATTTAAGTTCTTTTAGCCTCACATTTTTACTTGCTAAGGAAAATAACATCAGTCTCTGTCGATATAGATGATTTTAGTTGCAAATCTTGAACAGGCAAAAGTACATACTAAATAAAATATGGGAATTAAAGTCAACATAGTATTATCTATCTAAATAACAAACTATACTAATATTTATTGAAGTGTTGGTCAAACCCCAAACATAAAAAGACTAAATTATGAAGCTTATTTTAGTAAATTGAAACACAGGGGGAGAGACATGGTATAACAACAAAAAAAAAACCAAACCCACTTGGGAACAAATTATGCATAAGCTTTAATTACTTCTCTAAAAGTTTATCTAAAACAAAAAAGGAAGGAAAGAAAAAGAAAAAAGAAAAAGAAAAAAAAAATTTACTAGATTCAAACTCTGGTGAAGAAAGTAGCCTTAATGAAGAGCAATAAATGCAAGAACTTAATGTTGTACATGTGTTGGCCCCATGGTGAACTCCTTTGGGGAACAGAAAATAGGGAGAATATGCATAACCTTGAACATCAATATTCCCAGTGAGCCAATATTTTTATTTAGAGGATTTAAAACTCATATCAAACATTAATAAATTACAAGATTCTTCCCAAATATATGTACAATTGCCAGAACATTAGCTCTGTGGAACTGCAAGGGTGCACAGCCAGCCTGTGCTTTGCAAGGCCTGGGATCCAAATTTATGCTTCCAATCCCTTTCCTCTTTGCAAACCATCAGTTCTGTGGTGCCTGCAGTTGTTCAGTACTTCTAAAAATTAGGTCATTTAGTTCTCAGTGCCTAGATATGAATTTAGAAGTCCAGCAATAAGTCCAAAGATGTGGGCTTTCTGGCCAATGTCCTAATAAACATTCTCTGATTTCTCCTTTGTGCTTAACATAGCACATTGCAAAAAATGAACCCATTTCAAATCCATCTGTGTAAAATATTCATTGCAAAGGCCAAAGCTCAATACATGTTGCCCAGCCTGTTTTTTCTTGTACGGTTTCAAAGCTCACTCTGAGATCTAAATAAGGATTGCCAACATAACCTGGCTCCCCAGGTGGGAGGAGCTGTTGGACAATTTCTCATTTCACATAATTAAAACACACAGATTGCAGCGGTAAGTCTCAGACCCAGACAGAAACTTTACAAAGTCCAGAAGCAGAACGTCTCCATCTTTGTGATAACTGCAAGATAACAGGCCCAAGAATCTCCTTATTTCCTACGTTAGCAATAGAGATTGCAGTGGTCTTTTTAGCTACAATTAACATTGCTCTGTAACAGTGCTCCCTTATACCACCAACCTAAAGGGATGAATGGATGATGCTCAAAAACATCCTCACAAGTCAAGGCTATGCCAGTAGCTTCAAACTCTACTTGCTCCATACTTCATCAGTCAACGTTGCTTAACATCACTGTTGTCATTTGCTTCCAGTTCCCTTCAACCCTCCAGATTACGAAAGCAGCCAGTAGTATTACTAGCCTTGGTAATTTATGAATATGACTCTCTATTACTGACAGCAGCCAATAATACTATTCAATAGCAATATGTTGCCATGGTAAAGCAAGTGTATCCAAATGTCTTATACACAATAAAGGCATTAATATGCAGCTATTGCTGCCTGCACCTCTTAATCCTGACAGAGGAAAGCAAGATTGCTAAAAGCAATTATGCTTTATTCCAAAAGAGTGGCAGATATTTTAAGAGACAGGAGTGTCAGAAGAGTAACTGGAACTTCAGTAGCAGGTGATACACAGATATATATGCAATTTTTACAGAGATTGCTGTATCTCGAAGATAAAGACCTTATTCTTTTATATATAATATTTATAGTATGTTCTATATAAAAAATACAGTCTACCTGTTTTAGTCCCATGTAAATAAACAAGAAAGTAATAATGAATAGTAATACAAGACACTGATTTTTTTGTTGTTGTTCATTATTATGCATTTTATCATGCAGATTTTACAATGATCACATTTCATTCTGGTGGTATATGGCAAGGCAGGGGTACAATACTCCATATATGAAAAAACAAAGAACTCAACTTTGAAACTCTATTCAAATCCCAGTATCAAGCAGAAATTATTTTTTCCCTTCCTCTGTGCCATTTTCATGCTCTACTCAGAAAGCACACATTTAAAAAAAAAAAAAAAAAAAAAAAAAA
>WAAD01015220.1:306861-322068 GCA_013389945.1 Fregata magnificens
AAAAAAAAAAAAAATACAGAACTAACAAATGCATTGGGGGAAAAAATTAAAGGCATTAATAGCAGCTGTTTCTACTTCAATTTGCAGCAATTCTTCTTACATACTGACATTCAAATCCAACAGTTTGCCCTCTTGCTCTGCCTCAATAACAAGGCTCTTTCAAAGATAATTACATACACTTAACACATTTCTTTAAATACCGCTAATCTCTCCTTTATTTATCTGCCATGATTTGATTTTATTAGACCTCTGTTTTTTCCATTACTTTTACTGCAACATTCCCTAGCAGAGTAAAATGTTTTCCTGAGATCTCTTACTCTAACAGCTTGTCTACAAACTGACTTATTCAGGGATAACTGTGGTTCAGAAAGAACTATGAATCAAGATTGAGTATTGGGGACTGTCTTACTCTTTTTAAGAATCCATTTGAAAGCATAAAGAACCAATCTGGAGCAAAGAACTGGCAATTTGTATTTCACAGTGTCAGTGTCATCTTCTTGTAAATCAGAGTAAGAGAGCCCTTCCAAAGAGCTATTCCAAAATAAGTGTTTGGTTTTCCATTCATACCCTTAACAATTAGAGCCTTTTTAAAACCTTTGTTTAATAACAAAAAAAAAAAAGTGGTGGATGTGCAAGGGGCAAAACATATTAAAAAACCTTTCAAATTTAATAGTATTGGGACACTAATAACGACGTATTAGTTATCTACTACATCAAATGTGATGTATGGCTTTTATAATGTAATACAAAGAAAAATGCAAATAAAAACCACAGCTGTATGAAACCAAGTCTCAGCAAAATAATCTGATGCTCCAAAATCCCCTCAAACTTTTTCCTTTTACATAGATTTTCATGTTTTCAACCTTCCTCCCCCCTCAAAAAAAANATATTTTGAAAGCTTGTGCTTGGTGATCAGAGATAAAAATACTATCCCCACATTTAAAATCACACATATAGAACAGACCTGGAATACTTCAAAAGCTATTAATATCAATAATGGCAAATGTTTTGTAAGCTTTCAAAGAAAATCCATAAACCCTTGCTTTTAGTTATGACTATATATCTGAAGGACATTTTAAACCCATATTAAAATATTCTATTTACAGGATAGGATAACCTTTATCATACTTTACCCAAGAGAACAATCTGATAAACTGTATTCTACTGGTGACAGTGGTAATGGTTAAATAATCCTTTCATTTCCAAGTTTTTGTAGAAGTGAAAACAAACTAATCCTTCTCCTTTTTTGTCTTTTCACCAGTCAGATGTGCAACCAGTTTTTCTAAATGCATTTATGCCAAAAGTCAACATATTACTGAGCAATTGTTATTGCTGTTGATAGTGGAATAGAAAATATTTTAAGTTTAGTTTTAGACTGACTGATTTTCAATTATTCCAGCTCTAAGCCACTGCTTTTATTCTCAGAAAAATATATCAAGGGGGGAAGGTGCAGCTACTATCATTATACAACAAAACCAAATTTGACTGACAACACTGAAAACTAAGTCTGTTTGTATTTATCTTTTGGAGGTTTTTTTAATATTTTACCTGTGTACACCAAAATCCTTAAATGACATGGGCAAAACATGCTTACGTGGTATGGTTTTCCAGAGTTGTGAGGTGCTGTTAACATCAGTTAAACCAGGTTTTTGTCATTAAAATTGATACCATATGTAGTATTTCTAATACACAGTACACCAATTCTGTATTTTAGACCTTGGCCCCAGCAAGTGCAGTAATTAAATAAAACACTTACGTGAATATAATCTGCCTGAAGACTTTGTTTTTCTCATTTTGTTGAACTGGCAGCATAACTGGTCCTAAAAATTAACAGGAAAAAAAGGAATGAGCCAAGTTAAAGACTGTGATAAAGTACCTAGAGCATGGCCTTTAAGAACACGTACAACTGCATTATTTATTGCAGCCTCCATGTTCACCTTCTGCTTTGTGTGGAACACCACAGGCTCTCTCTTCTGCCACTATCAGTGCTTTAATTTTAATCAAAATTGCTGAATCCACAGAGATAAAATGCTGGCTTTCATTTCAAGAATAATATGTCTTATCTTGCTGTCCTTTTTTCTTAAAAACCACCTTATTGTCTTTTTTGCTGGCACGTCCATCCCAGTGCTTAGCCGAAACCACGAGGAGGCCTTTGCAGCAGGGCCAGCAGCAAGGCCTGTCCCCCTCCCGCCAGCCTCCAGCGCAAGGCCTCTCCCAGCAGCGGGCAGAGGCACCAGGCACATTGCTGTCTCAACGCAGCCGGCTCTGCTCTCGGCAGGATCCGACAGACCCCTAGACACCTCCCTGCAGGGTTTTCGCACGGGAACGAGCCTCCCTCACTGCACCAATGCACAGGAGCCTGAGCTGCAGGGGGCAGGGCCCCCCTGGCTGGCTGCAACCCCCAGGCCCCGAGTCGGGACAGGGACGGTGACAGGGCTCCTCAAGGGCCCTGAGGTGACGCCCAGGGAACGCAGTCAGGGCACGGACAACCCCCCCTTAGCAGCACCTGGGGCAGGTCTGTGGGCCATGCTGAGACAAAATGGCACCCCCAGGCCTGGGGAGTGAGGGCGGAGCAGAAGTCCCAGCCTGCCGGTGCCCTCAGGGCCCAACACCCAGAGACACCTAAATACTCAAAAGTGGATCTGTGCTACCCGTGGCAAGTTTCAGCAGTGCAAGGCAGCTTTCCCAAAAGGGCCTGGCCTAGGCTGGCCTCACAGCTACAGCAAGGGCTTTCTGCAGTCAGAGGCAGGGGCTGCCATTAGTGGCCGCCTTCCCAGAAGGAAGCCCCAAAGCAGTCACCAGGCACCATCTCCACCGTACCCCAGCTTATCCAGCTCATATCTCCTTTTCCCTTCTTAAATAGTGCGCTCTCCTGATTTGCTTTGACCCTCACAGTTGACAAGTTATTTTTAAAAGTTAATGCTCAGCGAGTCTTGCTGCCGAGGCCTCCCCAACGGTTCCTCCACCCAGCAATGGCTCTATTTGAGTTCCTGAAGGGCCGAGCGGCGCAACCTGAGGGCAGCCAGGTCCCTTGCCTGTCAGGGGAAGGCAAAATGTTAGCTGGGTCTCTTCCCTTCTGAGCAGTGCTTCATACTTCAGTGGGTTTTGAGAATATTGTCACATCCTTCACACACAGTCCTTGGGAAACAAACAATCCATATATCGAGCAATGCTGCTTGAAAGTATCCCCTAATAGATTGTGATGGAAAAATCTAGTCTTCAATGATTTTTGAGAAAGTTTTCAAAATGGCTTTTTCAAAACAATTGAATTAGTTTTGAAAAGTATCTGCCTTCACTGATTTTTTTTGTTCTTTCACCAAAAGGCCAACCACCTGAAATCAGAAGTAATTAGACTTTTAAATGCCACCCAGATGTTTCCCAGGAATGAGTTTTGAATACCTAGTGCCACCATTCACATTTCTGATGGACTTCACTGTCTGTCATTAACTGTAGACGGATCATAATTTTTAATAGGAGAGAGATGAGCTGCCTCTCATGGGTTGGAAAGCCCATTTAGAGACCCCAATATAGAGGGAGAGGTTCAAAAATTAGTAGGAATGTGCTCTGGATATGGTATTTCACTGGCCTGCAATCTGTATAATCATTCAAGCAAGCATAAAAAGTCAGGTTTTTTAATTCTCTGCCATGTTTTTCCTGGTTTTATCACAAGAAAACATCTGTTTTATTTACATGGCTGAATTGGCTGTAGTCTCAAATTTTCATGCAAGTTAGTTGTATTTTAATGAAAATTACCTTTTTCATTTCCCACTCAAGACTATAGCTTTCCTCTGAGATTGCCAATAACAAATGTCTCCTGCAGTGACAAGAAAATGAACTGGAGTGCTTGGGAACTACACTTGCAGGTATTAAATTTCAAAATTGGATTTGTTCAAAATCAGAACAGATGCACAAGTTTAGAGATTACCTGAAACAAAAATACTTTTAAAAATCCACTATAAACTATTATTTCAACTTTTATATTTTGCTTCTTTACATTAAACTTTAGTGAATGTTTCTGTGTAAAAATTTAACACACAAAATAATGATTTTATGAACAGACAGTATTTTATCATTAATATTTACTAATCACCAGCATAGCTTTCTCCAAATACTACCAAATAAAACAGAAATATTGTGTTAATACCCAACCATAAAAATCAGAACATATCCAGTTAGAACTCCTATAACAGAAAGGTTCAAAGAAATTCAGTTTTACTTCGTTCCTTAAAAAAAAAAAAAAAAAAAAAAATTGAAGTTTCTAGCTACTTTTTTCTTCCTCTGTAAAATGGTTTCATCACAGGTGAATCAAAATGAGTTTTCATTTTCACCCCATTGCAGTGTTTTATCTCCCTTTTATCTGTTCAACCTGAATATATATTGGCCAGATCATCTTGATTTACTATTAAGCATGATATTATTTGTACTAAAAAGGCAAATGATGAAGTCAAAACAATTATGTTCATCATTCTTCAGCGGCAACTGGGAGAGAGAGATGCATGCTCTAAAACAATCTGGATTAATTCAATCATCTTTTTTTCCCAAAACAGAAATATTTCATCAGGACAAGCTAGCCCAATTTTAGCTAGTGTGAAAACAGAAATATAACTGTTTCCTCTGTTTCATGGTCAGAAATTGTTTTCCCAGTTTGATCTGTTAATGCCTGCAGAACGAGAAATGTGACCTTATGTTTATCTTTCTCCACTTAATAAATACTGTTTGATATTTTCAAAGCCATGTTGGGGATTAGAATATGCATTAATTCTGGTTTTAAATATAGCCTATAGCTCTTCAACAGCCTTACAAATGTTAGCTATTTTCTATAAGAAAACACAAAATCATGTCTACTGCTACATGTACATATTCAAAAAAACTGTATGATTTAGTTTTTGCCTTTGAAAAATGAAGCACAGTTATTATAGAAATTGGCATATATTGGATTTTTCTTTTGTCTGTAGCTGAAAATTTAAAACAATCAGTCTTTTGCTTTCGGTGAACTTCATTCTGACATCACTTAATCTATTTTTTTTTTCCAAGCCCTTATATGTGACCACCATTTGCTTTGTTTAAAAGTAAGAGTGCACATGTATTTGCATCCTATATGCAGAGGGCTATCCAATCTAGATTTAATCACCATGCAGTCTGCAATAGATATAACTAGATTCAGTGATAGAGGTAACTACCAACACAACACTTGTAAAACGCTAAATACTATGCCTCAGAAAAAATACCAACGACACTAGAGATTAGCAGTTAGGTTGACATTATCTCCGTATTTTTTAAAAACCTGCAAGATGACGACAGAGTTGCACTGATTCACCATAGGTAGTATAAAGTAAGGAAACATGTTTATTTCCAGCTCAGAGAGATGCAAGCAGAGAAGCCTGTTAGAAGCCATTTTGGGCCAGCTGTTATGACTGATTTATACATAACAAATTATGAAGGAATCAGCTACCTCACAAACTTAGACTGCAACATGCACCTTGTAATCAAATGTCCATGCCCATACTTCACACATATGTGCTTACCTCACAGCAAATTTGGCATTGCATACACGCGGGCCAACTGTCTTGTGAAAGAGGACTTCTGCAGTCTTACCTCAGTGGGAAACAAGTAGAAAATAGCCACACAGGGGTACTAGTATTTCTCTTACATGATTATTCTCCTAAATTTTCAGATCTGCATTTCAGATGTCTCATTGAAGGCTCTGAATTTAAGCTACAGTGGCAAATTTCAAGAAGTCACGGGTTTATGTTCATTCATTCCATTCCCTTGGTGGAGTCTCCAGCACACTCCTAGAGCTGCAGGAGACCTCAAACTGCAAGGCTGACTCAGAACCAGATCCCTAGAGCTACAACTATGCAAGTCTAGGTTTTGATGGTTGCTGTTTTTCTAATTAGAATTTTTCATGCAGGAAAAATGAAACAAAAAAATTTCACTGATTTCCAAAAGAAATCATCTCAGGGTAGTTGTGCAAGGCAGCACAAAGAATAAGGACAGGGAAATGAAGAGTCCTAACCAGATTCAAGCAGAAGAAAACAAAATGTAATTGGAAGGATTTATGATGGCAAGGAAATGACAGGAACCTCTGAAATGCCCAGTCAATTTTATACCCCATTGGAGAAAACTGAAAACTAAATCCTGATTCAAACTTTTGAATGTCTGGTAACACTTTGGTGATAATTTCAAACATATAAATGAGCCTAATTTTAACAAAGAACTCTTCCACAAAACAAAGACACCTTTTCTGGGTGTTGTTTTTTTGGTTTGGGGGTTTTTAGTATCCCAGCAAAACTTGATTTTCATAGATTCTAGACCTGGCTCTACTTAGCTTGCACAACACGAAGAAATCACTGCTCAAAATAACAGGACAAGCTATTGTTGTTGAGTTGGTCCACAACTAAAATCTTTTCCGCCATGAAATTGAACATTGCACATTTATTTTTGTTCTGGATGGGAAAAAAACTGAAAACACTAGAATAGATCACTCATGGACGTAATAGACTGGAGAACTTTAAGAATGGTTTGGGCAACACCTGCCAGGAATGGCAAAGTTTTAGTTAACCTTGGCTTAGAGCAGAGAAAGAGATTAGAACAAGATGAACACAAGCTTAAATGCAAATTATATGTGCATATGATACTAAGCATACCAATAGCTGATATTAAAATTTCAAGTCAAGAGAAAAATGAATCAGTCTTCAAAACTTAACATTTCAACTTTTTTCCTATCAAAGTTTGTCAGACAACATTTCAACTTCAATAAGAGTACAGTTTTGATGAAAAACTGTCAAAAAAAAATCAGACAGTTCTTGTGAAGATTATTACACAGCACAGTTCACACCTGTAACATTTTCCCTGCCAGCCAAAGTGCAAATTCCCTCACCAATGCACATTCAATAATACCATGGAAATTTATAAAAAGAAAGTAATTATAATCAGAGGAAAAGAGCACATGGCTGACCTCAACAAAGGGATTAACATCTCCCATCTCAAAAATATTACCAAGAGATTCAAGATGAAGATGAAGCAAAGTTAGTAATTAGGGATGCTGTGTATCCCAAATATTTTAATGTAAAGGCAAATGCATAACAGTCATGCATTCATTTAGTTAAAACTTACCACAATAAAGTGGCTACAAGCACATGGTAGGAATCTGAAACTCAGGGACAGAACGAAGAGCAAAGTTAGGAGAGTCCTCAAAGTTAAACATTTGAAAGATGACTTTAAATAAAAATCGCATCCCCAAGCAAGCCAAACCATGCTTTGCATGAACCGTAAAGACACCAGGGGGAAGGAGCCTCTGGGGCTGCTTGGACTGTGTGTCTACTCAGCCAGGGAGCAACTAGCACCAGGAAGTTAGTCCAGTTGGTCAGGATGGACATTGCTACAGGATACTATAGCAACTGTGTGGCCACACTTCACATGCATTGGGTGTACCCACACAGGAATTTAGTGAGGTCTAGGCAGCACACTGTAAACACTCACCCCAGCTTACTGTATGATATCCTTCCTGTACAGAAAAACTTAAGACTGATTGCCTATCAAAGGACCAAAGGTTACTGAATTACCAAGTCAGTCAGGAATATTTGTTTCCTAGCGTAGCTTAGCCCGCTCCTGCAGTATCCGCACTGCCCTGTAATTCCAGCATTCCTCAAAGCCTGCCCATTCCCATCCTCCTGGACTGCACGTAGCCTCATCAGTCTAAAAAGTAACTATTCAATGATAGAGTTTTAAATAGTATCCCAACCATTTCTAAAACTCCCATTTCACTCTATAGCAAGTATCACTATTACTTGCTTGTAATAAACCACAGTAGAAATGACTCAAAAAACCTTTGATCCCATTTTAAGTCAGCACACATCAGCACACATTCTTTGACTTTAGTGGACATAGGACTAATCTTCAGCGTATTCCAGTAAAACAGCAACTTCACTAAAGAATATGAGTGCACACGTATATTTCAGAAAAGTACCTGTGATATTTAGGACTTGGCACAGGCTAGAATCTCCTTAAGGTTTCTCAGGGAATAACAACATATTCCCTTCTTTGTGCTGGGGGACTCTGATATACAGCTGCCAGCTATCATTTCACCTGACTTACAATCTTCTGCAAAGTCCACCCCTTCTCCTGCTCCCTAATATTTTTGGTTTATTTTCTTTTCCCTTTTGCCCTGTTTGTGGTTAAAACTGACTTAACAGTATTGATTTTCTTACAGTTGAATTCACTGGTTCAAAGAAGCTTCAAAAGATGTTATTCTACTACATCCCCATGCCTATTTTGGGTGCACCTGTTTCTGAATTCACTAAAGGCTACACAGGCAAGAAGCTTCTACTTCGCAGCTTAGCAAAAGGTGCTATTTCCATGCTACTACCATTAAAGAAAACCACAGCATAATATACTAGATGTTTTACAGGAGGGGAGTCTGATTTGGTGCTTTTAAAACAATTTTAGAATTTCTGTGATTTGGTGGAAGCCATCTGCAGGCTACTGACACCACATTTGAAGAACTGCATTACTAGACAAGAAGAATATGAGACAGTTCTTTTGTCACGTATAATAAGATAGAGTCACTGAAGGTCTGCTCCACTAGTACTGAACCGTAAGCTGACCTTTCAACATCCACAAGGTCAAAAGCAACCTGCACAAATTAAGATGTTAAGTGGACTCGCTGAATTCTCCCATCTAAGCAGCATGGGTATCATTGTCTATACTTTGTTATAGGACACCTTCAGATGCCAGGTGCATGATCATCTGTCGTATGCCTTTAAATCTGGGATTATCACAAGCCCTTTACTTCACTCTCCCAAGGCCTGGGTACTGCTTATGCACAAGTAGCAGGTGAAAGGATCAAGACATGGAGTATAGTTCAAAATTTAGAGGGAGACAGTACTTACTCATTCAGTTGCAAGAGCCCAGGCCCCTCCCTCCCCCCTGGAAAGTCCTGCTTTCCTGCTGGACTGAAAGTGAACTGACTCGTGCTCCAGCAAGTACCTCAGTCAGGGTGAGGCAGTGGCTCAAGCTGAGCTCCTGCACTGTTCCTGGATTGACATTATGTCACCAATCCCTTTCTGTGACACAGTTGGACATTAGTTCTTGCAACTAAGCGTATAACTGCTCAAGAGAGGGATGGAAACATGTACTACATGCTATGAGCTGGACCATTCTAACTCTTTCTCATGTTTCTAAGGAACAGGGTAGAAATTATATGGAAAATAGAATCAGAGAATCATAGAATCATTAAGGTTGGAAAAGATCTTTAAGATCATGAAGTCCAACCGTCAACCCAACATCACCATGCCTCCTAAACCAGGTCCCGAAGTGCCACATCTACACGTTTTTTGAACACCTCCAGGGATGGCGACTCCACCATCTCTCTGGGCAGCCTGTTCCAATGTTTAACCACTCTTTCAGGAAAGAAATTTTTCCTAATATCCAATCTAAACCTCCCCTGGCTCAACTTGAGGCCATTTCCTCTCGTCCTATCACCGGTTACTTGGGAGAAGAGTCCAACACCCGCTTCCCTACAACCTCCCTTCAGGTAGTTGTAGAGTGCGATAAGGTCTCCCCTCAGCCTCCTCTTCTCCAGACTAAACAATCCCAGTTCCCTCAGCCACTCCTCTTAAGACTTGTTCTCCAGACCCTTCACCAGCTTCGTTGCCCTTCTCTGGACACGCTCCAGCACCTCAATGTCCTTCTTGTACTGAGGGGCCCAAAACTGAACACAGTATTTCAGGTGCAGCCTCACCAGTGCTGAGTACAGGGGCACAATCACTTCCCTATTCCTGCTGGCCACACTATTGCTGATACAAGCCAGGATGCTGTTGGCCTTCTTGGCCACCCGGGCACACTGCTGGCTCATGTTCAGCTGGCATATAATATATAATAATCTGATGGAAGAAAAAGTATGGCGTAAGGAAAGGAACATACATTGACTCCAGAATTCTTGGGGCTCATACCAAGATTAGTGAGTTCCTCATTGGACACTCATCTTCCTACTGACTCTTGCATTTTTTTTCAAGCCCATAGTTATTCTCTTGTGGATGAGAAATAACTGTTTAAATTCCTATATGGCTACTCAATACCACCCTAAGTATCTACTAGGTAACTGCTCTCAGATTCTTCTTAATGTTAGAAGTCTGTGTGTTTAAGCAATATAAGTACTGCAACGTTGACTGAAACAAGCCTCTACTCACTTTTTCTCCTGAGAAAGCAGATTTAAGTTCACTCTGACAAACAGCAGGATTGTTGGCAACAAAGGGTTAATACATTTGCTTTCAGAGACTTTGCTGAGACAATGAAGCAAGAAAGGACTCAGCAGAAAGAGTCAAAGAAGGTTTTTAAATATACGCTGAAAATATACTCAGAACTCTGTAAAAATAGATATGGGAGTCCACATGTAAGAAAGAGGGAATGAAAAAAATAAATTGTTGAGTTGGAGCACTTGTGTAATTCAGAACAGGAACACGCAAAAAAGCAGAAATTCAATTAATCCCATTGCAAGTGGCATTTCCCTTTGAAGTCCACAATGCAGAGGGATGCTTTATTTTCATTCTGGATATTCTTTTTTTCTCCACACATCAAAGTTGGACATTTTAATATGTTATGAAATAATGAAGTATGCCGAGATGGGTAATTTGTGTGCACGTATGTATGTTATGGGTGACTCATATCAGGAAGGATTTCCAAAATGGTAGAATTTACTTTGATAAAGTTGCAGTGGAGGCCACATTAAATTGAAATGTGATGGCAAAACTACACTGTAGTTGAAACTACACTTACTGAACTGACAGAAAGCTGTTGTTCTGTAGTAGCTGTACGAAGTCTGTAATAATGAAGACACTGAATGGGAAAGCCCAGGCAATATCTTTCAGTAAAGGTTAGACTGTAGCCTCATCACAAGAGAAGACACGACCCCCACAAAAGCAAGCTTTTTGAGAGACTTATCACTGTCTGTCCCTTTTAAAGATCCAACTAAATGCAATCTGGAAACATAAGCATTGACATTAAAATTGGGATAATGTGATAATGTGATTAAAAAAAGCTGTGTGTGGGAGGGGGGGAGAGGCAGAAATCACACAGTACTACCTGATAGGCACAAACCAGGCAGAGAAATTTTACACAAAACAAGGAGTAAGGGAAGAAACTTCACTCCTCCTCTCCCCCACCTCAGCAGAAATCTATCATCAAGGAACAGAATCCATCTATTCAGTCTCATATTTAAGCTACAGAAAACAAAATTACCTTATGGATTCATCCAGCTTAGACCCATACCATGGCTCACCCAAGAAGGAGTTATAACTTTTCAGGTGAGCCATGAATGAGAGGAAAACAAAGAGAAAACAAGAACCACAAAAAAACATGATTTCAACCTACAGCAAGTCTGTAAGAAATAAATATTCCCCTGAGGGCCAATGCATACTATGGAGTAGAGCAAAGCAAAATCAACTTCTCCAACAAGTGTGGATTAAAATTGTATTATCCACATGCAATCGGAATTTCACATATGTATTAAATAAAGAAACAATGGGTTACACTCTGATTACAAAGAAGCTTTCTGGAAGTCTATGATGTCTGAGCTCGAGTGTTCATTGCAACAGATGAGTGAAGTTGCATCATCTTGTCTCCATTCTCCAATTGAACCAAATATATGAACAAGCCTTTCACCTCGTAGCATTGTTCCTACCAATGCAATGCAACAGTTTCTGGCCACAGCCAGAGGTATTTTGGCACTCAGGGAGGTAGACAGGTGCCCAATATTTAATTTTCTTGTGTTTGTTTTTTGGCAGGGGGGTGGGGGTGGTGGGACTGCTGTTTTATGTTTCACTTTTTAAAATANATTCCTGGAGAATGTCCTGCCCTCCTCTGCTAGTTCTAATGTCAAGTAATTATCAGCTTCCAAGTGCTGCTGGCCACCATCATTTTCACTTCTGAAAGCAACTGACAGTATGTAGTAAGAACTGCTTTGATTGAGAAGTGATACAATAATAGTTGATGATGTTACTCTCTGCCAGGCTTGTCTAAGCAGATATGAAGGTACAGGATCAAAGAGGTGTCACAGGGTACTAGAAAAATCTGCACCAGCTTGAGATAAGTGTGTTGCTGTGCCCACATGCACTCTTAAAAGTTTTTCTAAGAATCTCTCAACAAAGTAAGGCTGAAAAACGAGTGGAAGGTTCTGAGAGTTCATGGTTAGAAATCCCTGAAACTACTAGTCAGCCTATAAATTGGACCATAATCCTCTACCACCAAGCATCAACAACACACCCTTCAAGCCCAGAATATTTTGCTATAGCATACTTTAAGTTACAAAAGTTGACCCCATTTCTATACTGCCAACACGCCCTAATCACTGCAGGCTTATTTATGCTAATTTCAGTTGGTGGAGTAAGTCTCTTCCACGCACACCAATGCCTTACAGAGGTAGGATTGGCCCCAATATTTTCCAGGACCCAATAAGTATTCGTAGTGAAGAGGTCTTAATGAAAAAAATTTTGTGCCCATCTATGAAAGGTGATTTCCTACTACTTTCACAGAAATCCTTGGTAAAATATTAGTACCACCTCTGCTGGAGAAAAGCGAGGCCTTTATATGCACAGTGTTGTCTGCATTGGCAGAAAGGAGCTGAATTGCTCTTGATGAGATACAGCAATAGATCACCCAATTTATGGCAGGGACCTACGTGCCACTATCTTCTCCTAAAACAGAAAGCTTATGTAATTTCTTCTTTGAATGAGGGAAAAGTTATGAGGATAAATAACTACAATCTGTATTTCCATTCTCTCAGCAGTGATTTACACAAGTCTTGCAATTTTACCTGCTCTGTGGGGAATTCCTGCTGGGCAAATTCCTTTTTCACTTGATTTGCTTGTTACCCTACTCTTGTCTGGCCCCACAACACATAACTTATGACAGCTTAGAACTTTCCTTTGCATGTCAATGCAAGCTGACAATTTACACAACTTGACTCACCTGGGAACCCGTAATATGCCTTGTTATATGCACCCTTAAATTGTGGTTTGGAAAACATTAGCCTTTCAAACATAAATAAACTGGAGAATTAAATCACATTGTTAATGTATACACTATTTGAATCTGAAATTATCACTGAATGGAAAAAGAACTTATCTGCAATAAGCAAAGACTCAATTATGATGTGCGAATAATACATTTCATGGGAGAAAATATGAGTGAAAATAAACACCCTATGGATTTACAGCCAGTGATGAGTTTAGCTCATTTGAATTAGGGATGAGCTGTAATACAATTAAAATTAATAGGAAGCTGGTACAAGACTATTTTTCTTTTAATAATACTTGGAACTTCATTGCCATTCCAAATTCCCAGAGTCTTTTCAGCCTGAAAAGTCACTCAAATAATGGCTTTATTCTGAGTAAACCAGTGTGGTTTGATACTATAAATACATCTGCTTAGACACATGGGCTGATTCTGCCAAGTCTTCTGCACGTGTTTACATTTTACAGGCACAAATACTTTGACTCCCCAGACCTTAAAGATTAAGCACCTGCCTACATATAGACGTCTTTGCAAGACTCTTCTGCAGAGTTTATTAATATTCATTTTCACGTCCTTAGTGAGAAGGAAATTACACAAATGGGCCTCAGCATATGTGCTTAATTTTACATAAATAATCCAGTTAACTTCATTGTTAAAATTCATGTGCATAAAGTTAAGTACATAGATATTTGCCAGATGGGGACCTCTGTGATTGGCTTTTTTCATCTGGATCCATTTGTATTTAACTTTTAAATGTTGGCATATTTGCACCAATGCTCTGTGGAAATTAATCTCAGAAGTGTGAGATGCATATTGGTTCACAACAGTGAGGTGCATGTTTTGGAGATAATTAATGTCTCTCCAAATTAAGTGATTTATTTTACAGAACACATGGTTTAAGTGGAGACCAGGTTGAGAAATGTACCAAGATGAATTTTAAAATTGGTCTTTTATTTTCATAAAGAAAATTAATCCTGCATAATACTAATGCAAATCAACCTAAAGTTCAACCACTTAACACAGTGTATATGATATTTGGAAATTATGTAAAATAAAACCAACAATTCCTCCCTCCTCTCCCCAAAAAACCCCCAAAGCAGTAGTTATCTGAGGATACTGTGAGGACATCTCCGCAGGACGTCTATACATTTAAACCTACAAAGCATCAATACAGTACATACTACATGACAACCAATACACTGATATAAGACTGGTCAACTATCCTTTCCTCTTTTTTTCTGCTGTAGCCTGGTAATATTTTCTTTAACAAGAAAAAGGCATCAAAGTTCTGCTGCTGCATAAGAAACTAAATTATATTTGAACCAGAGCTAAAGAACAACAACAAAAGGGACCCAAAATCCTCACTCCATCTCATAGTAGCAATTTAGTTTGCTCAACACCCTGTCAAACCCATTTGACATGAAATTCCAGGCTACTAAAAAGTGTTTTTTCCTCTGATTTATTTATTTTTATAGTACTTACTGGTTTGATCCCTCTTTATTGTACCTGGGAGGTAAGCTCCTCCACATCGTTAAAGGAAAAATAACAACTTCGAGAAGCATTTTAATGAATCACATTTCATGTTGAAAGAAAATATTGTCATCTTCCAACTTCCACACACACACACACACACACAAAATCAACAGATTATGTCCCTCTTGCGAGCTTCCTAGAATATAAGACCTGAACCTAGCTACAGAACCCAGGTGTAATGTTTTCCCCCTCCCAAAACATTTCTAAGAGGTTGAAAATATCGGTAAAGGCAACCAACTCCAAAAAGGCCATATTTTTTTTTCATGGCTAAAGGCAAAAATGTGCCCAGATGGCACAAATCATTATAAATAGCAAGTAAGATATCCATAAGGGAGAATAGTTTCAAGAGGCTGTTTTGCCAAAGTAAAGACTCAGGGTGCGGAGTATAAGCTTTCCAGGTGAAAGCTCCTGTCCTTACAACAATATTGTTGTTGTTATGGTCTTCAGCTGGGTGACTGCAAATGGAGATATGCATATGTTGTTCCTCAGATTTTAGGGCTGTCATATTACAGAACACTCCCTGTTTATATGTATGCATATAATAACACATACAGTAATTTTGCCCATGAAGACACATGCTTAAAGGAAGAGAAAGCAAATTCATACAATCATCATAAACCTGCTTCATGTTGACTGAAAAAAAATGTAATTTTGGAGTTGGTT
>WAAD01015220.1:322084-337826 GCA_013389945.1 Fregata magnificens
CCTGCTTCATGTTGACTGAAAAAAAATGTAATTTTCTGAGAGAGGAATATTTCAGATGGTTCAAAGGGAAAATCCAAACTATTACAAGTTCCATGTAACCACCACAAGTTTTCTGTAAAATTAGGGGGTTTTTTTAACAAAACTGTTTTGACAGAAGTGTTTGATGAGTTAATTGCAATGTATCATCAAACGTTCTGGGAAAAAAAATGTGTACACACAAAAGTAATTGGGTGTAAATATGATGAACTATTCATTCAGTGAATTTACACAAAAACAGAGGGTCTTTTAAATTTTTCTGCCCTCTACTGTATCCCAAGACAAGAATTCACAAATTTGACTAGACTTGATAAATACTTTCAAGTAGGAAGGAAGGGGGGAAAATTGAAGCATTTTGACGTTTTAAAAATAGAACAGCACAACCATTTTGAAACTAATCTTATTTTTAAAGGTTTAAATACCTTCAAAAGATAATTATCTGTTTTGTACCAAGTGTTTTGTGCAGCCATAGTATTTGTAACTGAACAGAAAGACGTTCTTCGGATCTTTGCATTACCAAAAAAACCTCAGAACCTTACATGTTGAGTCAACACGAGCCTTCCCACACACACAATGCTTAAGTTTGGCCACTAGACTGAAAAATCCATTACATGCACAGCTCCAAGAGTTTTATTTCTGCGTAGCATCATGCTGCATTGTAGTTTCTGCTGTAAGAGCATCTGGATGTGTTCCTGCCGAGTTACATACTGTGCCTAAATTTGGCTCTTTGTCTTTGTTATTACTCGTCTGTTCTCATCTTTTATCTATTGCCAGTTGTTGGCATTAGTTCTTGAATGTGTTCACTAAGTCTATGATTCATTCCTGCACTACTAGCAAAAGTGCAAGAAAAGGATGTTGTTTCACAATAATTCCATATTTGCTCAGAATAATTATGTCCTGATAAGTCCTTCAGACTGACAGGTGGAAAGGTGCTATCATCTTGAGTACAGTCTGTGAACACCAGAAGAGAACAAGTGTGCCCACATAATGACTTTGCATGCATTAGAAAAGCAAACAGGAATCCTGCGGGCACAAAATATGTTGCATATGCCACAAAACTACAGAGGGCTTCTGGTGGGTGCATCAGAGAGCTGTTTGAGGAGGACTGCCAATTGTAGAAATGAGGTCTTAGTCACCTCAGGATTGGCAAGGACAGAAGGAAAAAAAAAAAAAACAAAAAACCAACCCTGTATCAAACTCAGAGACCTAAGCCAACCCAAATTTAGAGATTGAAAAAAATAACCAGCAACCCCCATTACATTACACATAACCAAGACTGAGGAAGAGACAGAGGGAAGAAACTTCAGGTTTTGTCTAAGTTGTGCTGCCAATCTGCTACTCTTCAAGATTCTCAAATCACATTCTTCTCAGTCCTATGGTTGCTACTCCAGTTCTGTTAAGATACATGTGGTTAAGCAAGTGGAGAAGCAGAGGCAAGCCTCTTTAGAAGCAAGTCTAACCTTCTGCATCACAAGCACTTATTCACTATTTATTCTTTCCCACTGAGTAAAGCTTCTGAGGGTTGAGAAATTATATTTTTTAAAAAAGTCATTTGTCACTGAAGTTGGACAAGACACTGCAGATAATTTGATATTTGTTTACATTTTAGCAGTGTCCCTTTTTGTAATTGGAATTTGAAAGCGTAAATGTAAAGAATACAAAGCAAATCTTTTTATTATTACAATTTTCATGCTTCCCTGGACATAACAGTCAGGCAAGATACTTATTTTTCAAGAATATTTTACTACAAAAGTAACAATTTCAGCCATAACTTGTAATGTGGAATAGTTAGGCAGGGAACTGAGGCTGTAAGCTCTTGAAAAGTGAGAGGTCACTGAGAAGGTAGATTCTCAATTTAGGTTTTAGCAAGAGTGGAGAAATAGGAAGTGTCACATTATTTTGACTAAGTTTGTTCTCTCTTGAGCTAATGCTTTCAGAGACAATAGTTTCATTTTGAATTAAAACTGGTTTCTGAAGTGTTTCACATCTTCAGCACCAACTAAAGACAACAGGAATATCAACAATCTCATAAAAATCTTGGCCACCGTAAAAAAAAACCATCTGGAAAATTAAAAAGAAACTTTCAGCAGAAGACAAAGTTGCACCTCATTTCTCCACTGTTCCAATATGTAGTTCTGTGGAAAACTGTAAACTAGAGGGATGGGAGAAAGACTGAAAAAAATAAATTATATGCATTTCTTGTCTTTGACCATTTGTGCTAACTATAGCGTAATGAACATTGATATGAATTTCATGTTTATTTTCATTCATTGCCCTCTGGAAATGTAAGCAACTTCTGGGGCTGAATTACAACATTAGTTTTCATCTTCCATATTACAGATACACAGTCTCCCCACATGCAAACTAATTTATTTATTTATTTATTTAGCAAATGAGTGATACCGATGCTTTCAACTTCACAGCTTACACATGCAGCTGGTATGTATGTTCACAGAAAGCAAGGGTTCCAGTTACAGACAGGATTATCTGAAAAAAAATTGTATATGAAATCACAATCAGCTTGGTATAAATGCCCTATGTGTGTGTCATACAGCCTGCCTCTGCATCCCTAAGGGAGTTATGCTCATCGCATGTGTAATCTATCGTCATCACCACGCTTCTGCACTGATCCGCTAACCCAGGCTGTCTGGCCCAGACACTTGCAATTTCAGGTTTGGAGGTTTCTGTGCTAGTTCTCCAAAGATTACTTATTCTCATACTTAATTCTCCAAAGATTACTTATTACAAGGCCTCCTCAGAGATCCCTCAATAGAGGACTAAAACCCACACAGTTTATCACAAGTATCTGACAGGGTCTCAGGGGAGTTTGGGATATTTCCCTCCCTCCCCAGTTATCACAAACAACAGCATTTTGCTAATGGAAGACAATGAGTATTTGCTCAGAAAGGATCACTACACCCATCTGTGCAGTGAAGAAGCAGAAACGCTGTCTAAATAAGCCAACACAGCCACAGAAACTAACCACCATTTGAAATGGAGACAGAGATCATAAACAGTGCTTTGCATCATTTCACCATTTCTGCCCACAACACTACTAACTCACAAAGATGAGGCCCTTAAATACACTCAGCTCCCTTTGTGGGAAAGAACAGGATACAGTGTACAGTCCTCACCTGTATATTTTCCTCCAAACTGTGTATTTGTGTGCCCAGTGGGATGACATTTTTTGATTTAGTTGTCAGCAAATAGAACTTTATATTATGCTCCTGTCTTTTTGCTTTCTTAGCTAGCAGACTACAGTGAATAAGGGTTATTCTGACATTTTTTAAAATTGTTTTTTGAATCGAGGTATTTTTCATAAAGCCAGACCTGTTCATTATTCATAGGAAGCATATTTTTATCAAGTCTGGCATTGTGTTTTGGGACCATTAGTCTGAGGGCAAGCATTCAGATTCATCTCCGACTCTCATCCTGCCTCTATACCTCTTCAGACACCTGAAAGACAGGGAAGGTGCCAGTACTGAATGCGTGGGAGTCAATAGGATGGGTCGACTGAAGAACTACTACTTCTTCATTTTCAGCATTCATCTGTAGTTGCTAAAAAAGTACCCTGCACTGAATCAGGAGGAGAAAAATATAGGCTTGAAATTAAAACTATCTCTTAAAAAAAAGTCACTCAAATCCTTGCCAGTAGAGCATCCAGGCATATATTGCTCTATACCTGTGAGTGAATCTTTCACAACTTGTCAACGGTGCTTCACGCAAAAAGGTGACATGAGGGCGACTTCAGAACATCCAGTCCTAATGGATGCTTCAGACAGCTCACCCCTACTCCCACCCCCGCTTTTTAAAAACCTCTTGGACATAAACCTTAGTAACATTTCAAAAGCTATGACTTTTTGAGAAAAGTTCAGTTCCTCAAGTTCTTAACACTTTTCCCTTGTAAAATACCTATTATCAGGATTGATTTCAAAAGAAGATTTGCGAAGTCTATTAATTTTAGTACCTGTGCTGTGCATTTTATGAAACATTGTGAATTTCTGTGGGGCAATGTTCTTAGAGGAGAACAGCTTATTCCACTTCGCTGTAAATATGAAGGAAAGAAGTATTTATCTTAATACTGCAGTATGTAATTTGAGAAGTATGATTTCTCATTTGGGAGAGACGGATAATATTTATGTAATTCTTACGATATACATAAATCTGTAAACCTTCATATCAACATCTATCCACATGTTCTCAAATATCAAAGGTCATTTTTCCGATACAGTAGTTTCCTGTGTTGCCAGCAATATCTGAAAAAAACTTCATAGCATCTTAAAATAGTTTGTGATATTTCACAATGTACTTTGTTACTTTTTATATGACCTGGTAGTTCTCAAATGCATCCACAGGTGCATGCACCTGCACACATGAAAACCTCTCTAAGGTTTTCTAAGGGCACCATCTGTAGAGAAACACTGCTCAGAAGTCCAGGCTTCAATATGCCATAAACATCCAGCTTTATCATTTTCTTTCTTGCCCAAGGGCTTCCCTTGTGAACGATCAAAGCAGAAAAGATTGCAGAATTTAACAACAGGTCTAGTCAGGCCTTAAAGAACAAGAAAAAGAACAAACTTTCAAACAAACATAGATCCAGGTCATCAGCGTACAGACGATGCTACCATTTCAAAAGGGGAAGCCCGGTAGGCAGCTTATATTCAACACGACTGTCCTTGGAACACAGAGGATTTTGGATGAAAATGCTTGGACAGTCTGATCTAGATCTAGATCCACCATGCACTGAAAAAAAAATCTTGCGGTAGCTAGAAGAATTATTTGGACTGTATTTAGTTATGAGATTTCCCTTCAGACATCAAAAACAGATTCAGAAATGTGGATGGATTAAAAAGACCTTAGTGCACCCCATCAAAAGTCCTACGCAAAAAAAAAAAAAAAAAAAATGTTGGAACAATTTGCTTTGACTCAGTATTACCCAGGGAAAATCTTTCTCCATGCCAGTAACATGGTGCAAACTACCCACAGTATGGTGTGGATCCTCAACCATCACTGTCAGCAAGTCTATAAGCTAGGATAGCAAGGAAACAAACTAAAGTCAGAGCAGAAAAAGATAATTGTCAAGGGACAAATTTTCAACAAAGAAAGAGTAGACAGTCTGAACAATCATAGAGTTAGTTACAAGGTTGCTGTTTTTATCAGACCTTTAGAAGTCGTTCTACCAAATAATTCTTGTGCTTCAGAGCTTTTTCCATCAATCAATCACAGATAGGGAAAATTAATCAAGTAATACTCAAAAAACATTAGAAAAGTTCAAGTACACCTCAGAGCTGTCCCTCTACCTTGCCAGTTTCGCAGTCCTTTTTTTTTTTTTAAACAAGATGCAGTTTTTACATAAATAGCTTTAATTCTTTTGTGCCATTCATCCCTGACTCCATTTATTGAAACAGTGTGAAAATGACTTTTAACTAGTTATTTTTCCCTTGACACGATACATAAAGAATGTATTCTAGCTTTTTTTATTCAATGAATTTCCCTGGCTTGTATTTCCTCATGAACGATACTGGATTCTCTGCATTCTTTCTCCTCCTCACTCTTACACTGCATTTGCTCTTTTTTCACTCTCAAATGCCTTTTTTCCCAGCCCAGCTGACATGCAGAGTTCCAAGACAGGCAAGTGAGACTCGAAAGAGCGCAATAAGCATTGAAAACAAGGAGAGATGGAGCCTCTTCCTGCCTGTTTAGATATTTTTTCCTATACTAGACATGAAAAACTACAGCCATAAGAGAGATCTTCAGTAGTGTATATGAAAAGATTTGTAAGTCCATGTCCACAACATAACATACCATGACAAGTATAATTTTCTACTTGCATGAGGAACGCAATCTCTGAATGTTGAGTTAGCAACCATCATGTTTCAAAGGCACCTACTGCTGGCACCTGTTCTAGGGAAGGAAATAGAAGGATCCACTGCCCGGAGCTCATCACTTCCCCTTCTTTCTTATTCACCTCCTCCTCACATCACCTAGATCTGAATCACTATGTCTGCAGAGGTAGCGTGGAGATCCATGGTTTAGCCACGTTCTCAGTGGAAGCCCTTCCAGCACTTCCCCAGGCTCCTGTGGGGAGGGGGCGAGGGCCTCCTCATCCTTCACCGTCTTCTCCCGGGTCTGATTTTTCATCTTTTCACACAATTCCCAGCAGAGCTGCACTTCCCACGTTTTGTCAGTCCCCACACTAAATTTGACTTTCTACTTACTGCCTTCACTTTTAACTTCATCAAATTAGTACAGCCTGCCTCATGAGCATACTGCATTTTACATCCTGGGAGTTATGCCAGGCCACACATGCACTGGAGTGAAATTAGGTCCTGGATTCTAGAGCAAGTCCAACAGTTTTTAAGAGCATTAAAGAGCTGAAATCATTTTGCTTAAGGTACAGTTAGCAGAGATGACTGAAGAGTCCCAGGAGACACTGCTGCTTACACATGTGTATATATATTGAGTCAGTCACGATCCAAGACAGGCATGACTTTGAACAAGTAGGACTGCGCTGTCCCAACACTTGTCTTGACCAATTATAATGAAATCTGACAAGAAATAAGTAGTACCAGCGGCCAGAGAATTACTTTCTCAGATGCAACAAACACAGTTCTTACCTCAGTTGTTCTACTTTCATATTCAGTGCAAATGGACAATCTTCTGTAGGTTACTCCCGATTTACACCAGAGCAAACATCAAAATCAGGTCCAATAGGAGGAGAAATTGCCTCTCTCAAAAGGTGATTTGCTGCTGTCACCAAAGGTAATACAATGCTCTTTAGCAAACAGCAGCTTTGTTTATGGCTCTTCAATCACAACTTGAAGAAATATCAAGGGAATGTTTCCTGTTGAGCTTAGAAATAATAGTACCTTTAGCTGTTACTTACAAGCGATCTATTCACAATCCCACCCCTTGCAGAACACCTCTAAAGGTAAATAACACGAAAAAAACTTATACAAAAGCACTGCAATATTCAGGGGAAAAAAAATGCAGAAATACCTATTTTAATGATGCCAGTACAATGGATACATGACAAAAATCCTGTTTTTTCACCCAGTTCTATTCGCTTGCTACTTATCTTCAGAATACTGCTATAATAGTAATCCCTTATTTTACTCTCCAGTACTGGCTTGCTGCTTTCTACTCACCAAGATTTGGTTCTGCTTGTTTATGCACAAGGACGTGGGAGCCTTTGAGAGAAACTAGGGAACCACACAAACCACAGAGTGTTGTTTATATCAACATTTTTTGTTTACGCTTTGCAAACCAGTAAGAGCCCCACAATGATCATCAAGGCCTGGGGTTGATTAGTGACTGATATGATTTCCCTACTGTGACAGAAAGACAAGCCAAACCTGCAGGAAGTTCATGCTGAGTCCTGGCAGGTCTGCAAAACCCCTGTGATAAAATCCTGCACAGAAAAATGAAAGTCTGGGGAAGAACCACCTCAGAAATATAGCAACCGAGTTAGAGAAAGACAGGAGATCTGTACAGGGCACCCTTGCCAAAGTCCACAAGAGAAAAGGAAAGGAAAGGAAAGGAAAGGAAAGGGGAAAGGAAAGAGGNAAACCCCCAGAGCATACTGGTATAAAAGATAAGCTGTTTGAAACACTAATAAGGAAGAAGGTGTGTTAAGACTTGCTGTAAACAAGCGGGTTAATTTAGTCATAAAAAACCATGGAAGAACAGGGTAATGAAGGAGGAATGAAAGTGATATAAAGCCTACACCACAAGACAGACCGAAATCTTTAAAAAGTTCATATATAGAGCTTTGTCTGAACTGATGCACCTTTGGGTTTCACCCATCAGTAGTTATTTCTATGCTGATATAACTCACAAATTAAACTTTTATTAAACGCATTCAGAACTTTCTATTTTTGCACATTCCAGGCACTTCAGATTTTCCATAACTGTCATCTAGAGAAGTCTCAGTCCTGAAGTACAGTGGGAGAAAAATGTGCGCTGTCTGTAGATATATAATACATGATGGCTGATCCATTTTATAACATTTATCTTGCAATTCTAGTGACATAAACAAACCACTTGAGTTTTACTTTTGTGGGGTTTTATGGTCAATGCATTCCCCTTGGATAAAGGATACAGACTTGCTAAGAACAATAATTAGCAACGAAAAATATTGCCCTTCTTTTGCCCTTGAATAGAGTATGGTTACCTGTCACCTTGTGACTGAATGCACAATATCCGTCATATCATATGCAACCAGTATGCCAAACACGTGCCCTCTAAAAAATCCTCTCTCTAAAACATCCTAAGTAATTTTATGTCAATATTACCACAAAATTCAACCATAAATTGGATTTTTTATAACCCTGCCCGTGGCAATTTGATATGGATTATAACTGATTTCAAGAAGAGAGAAAACAAAGCATGTATAGAATGTTTCACTGAAGATGCAAAATATCAGGCTATATCTTTTTTTTTTAAGATGATCCAAAATATCTAGTTATAAATCATACCTAAAATCCTGTGCAGGTCCAGAGCTTTTCACTCCTCCTTTTGCATTTTTAGTTACAAGGCAGTTATGGCTGAATATCAAATAGCCAGGAGTTGAAAACTAAGAACTTGTTTTATGTATTCATTCACTTGAACTATGTAATCCTTTGCAGTTTATTCAGATTTCTGTCCACTGACAGGAGTATAATATGTCATACCTCAAATCCCATTTTATCAAAACATTAACAATGCAGATTTCACAAGGGCTGTGGCTAATGCAGTAAGTTTGTCAAGCAACATTTCTTTGAAAGTATTTTAATCAACTCTCAATGTATTTCTATATTGTGCATTTAGAAACCAAATATTGGTTTAGTGCATTTTATTTTCAAAAGATATTGAAAGTGTCTGTTGTGAAGATTTAGCTTAAGTTTCTACCTTATTTTAAAATAGACTTTTCTAAAGAGACAGATTTTCTCCCTTTGTAATTCTTGATTAAAATTGAGCTCTCTACTTCAAAAAAAAAAAAACCACAAAAAAAAGGAGGGGAGGAGTTATTGTTAAGTAAAGCCAGGAACGACTTTACACAGCTTTCCAAATCGTAAACGGAACTGAATAGGGCAAATTATTATAAATAATAGTTACTTTACAATTGCCCTCCAGAGTCAGCATGACTGAGAAAATGTGGCTCAGCAAAGTTAGTTTTTATGGTTCCGTTGTCTAATCCTAAAACCAATACATAATTCGTGGATTTATACATGCCATACAACAAGCTCACGGAATTTCACTTAACTCCATTTGCTGATCACCAACGAGGTTTACGCATGTAAAATTACTCCTTAAATACAGCCTTGATCAATTGAGAATCATCTCCTAGGTCTCCCTATGTGGCCCAGCACACCTTGTCTCAGCAGCATCCACCCTATCACCATCCTTCAGCAGCTTTGACTGAGACCAAGTTCCTGGAACCAGTCTTGGGCACTGACAGCTTTAGCATCTGTGCACCTCAGATGATGATGCTATCTTGTCAGTTTTGCACACAGACTCAGGAGGGGTGGGGAAAAGAAGGACAGTGTTTGCCAGATGTATCCCTCATCCTTGCCACTGAATCATAAGAGACCAGCAAAGAAGCCAGCACCCAGAGGAACCACCCCACTGCCAGCACAAAACCGAATTTCACCACCTTTAGCAGAGGACAAAGGAATTTGGTTTTGTCTCATTGCACTAGCAGAAAAACTTAGTTTTCCCTCTAATTTTCAGAAGCTCCGAGACAGTCCTGGTCCTGCAGCACACCAGTGATTTTCGTTAAGAACTGATTTCAGGTCTCTAAGAATATTACAGGGCTGCAGACCCTGGCAGTGTGCTTGGGGGACTGGAAAGGCAGGGGACACAATTATACCTATACCTTTTGAAGAAGGTGGAAAAATGACGAGCAGAAGCAAATACATCTTTGCGAGCCTGCAGAGGAACTTAAATGAAAGTATATGAGATCAAACTCTTTCAAACTTCAGAAACACATACATACACTGTATGCAAAGATACAAAATGGACTTCTTGGTAACAGCAGAATCCAGACACCCCTGTGCAGTATAGATCCGTCTGAACGACAAAAAATTATTCCCTAGTAATTTATTTAGCAGCCGACAAGGGGGAACAGAAGAGATTTTCTATGATGAATATTATTGAGCCATATATAAAACTGGTCAAATAGTGAAAATACACATTCACAGATAATTTCATCATCAATTGATTAAAACAGCTCGGACTGATTTTCTGTTCATAAATTTCCTGTTCATCAGTTGTGCTGTTCCTTTCATTCTCTGAGCCATGGGTCTTCTATCAAGAAACAAGCAAAACAAAGCAAAATCATCCCCGAACTCTAAGGCTAACATAGTGGAAAAAGTTAGCAGGTATTTGTCAAACCTGATTAAAAAAAAATCAACTAATACAAAATCCTACGAGGACACAGAGCCACACAATTCCTTTCAGTGCCCGGGGTAACAAACGCTGTGCTTTTAAACCCAACCTCTGTAGAGTTAGCATGTGCCCCGGCCTTTGAAAAAAATGTTCCTAAATTCACAATGTTCACCTGTATGGTACAAAGAAATGTAAAGACTCTTGCTGCAAAGGCTTTTAAGCTCACAAAACAAAGTGCTGCACGGTTTCTGGCACAAGAAAATATAAAAAGTCATTCATGAGTGACTGTCACACCTTGTGAGAAAGTACAAAGCACCACAGACTTCAAACCAGTAAATGAAACAGAGACCAACCACTCAAAAAGGTTTTTGCTAGTTAATAGAGAGACCCAGTGTGACCCAATGCTCGCAGATAGCTTTCAACTGGCTGCTGGACCTATTACCAGTGCTACAGGATTTTCAGGAACAAGTAGACTTTCAGTGACTTCAGGAGGAAGCTGGTCCCAACAACAGAAAAAGCTATAGACTGCTTGGTTCCTTCAGAGGAACAACTGGAAGCTTGCAGAGATGGGCTCCTTCCTGCATAAGGGGGAAAGAGCGGCAAACAAAAGCACTAGGCATTTTAACAGTCACTGAATCCTGAAGAACAGAGGACAGGCTTACGACCCACTTTGGAGAGGTCCACACCACCCACAGCAGCAGAGCACTGGGAGACCCCAGCAGGCACCCAGCAGCCTCTCCACTCCTAGTAGATGAGGAGTAGCTCAGAGGAGCCCAGCCTGGCTCCCAGCTGCAGCAGCCTGCTGGCAGGACTCCCTCCAGTTCAATGGCAAGTTTGGCGTTAGCTCGAGGTCTCCTGATTCTTTACATCCATTGAATTCATTAGAAAGTTAGTTGGAAGAAGGTATGTTACATCTGATATTGGCCATTAAAAGGTTATTTGGGCTCCTTCTAAAAGCTAACAGGGAGACGGACACTTTCAAAGGCATACGTAGCCTTACCAGGACAAATGACACGTGACTTACTCTCAGAACTGCTTCTTGCTTTCTCTGGATTAGTAGAGGGATGCCTAATGTCTAACTTCTGGATAAGATTAAGCAAAATCAGGCAAACTGAACGCAAAGTGTCTTTTTGACCTTTTTCCAAAAAAAAAGAAAGAAAAAAGTAAATTACATTTTTCAAATCAGAAAAGCAGCAGCTTGGGAATCCTTGTTTTTCTGACAAAAAAGTTTACACATATACATACACACAGAGATAGACATACAGACACATGCCTATAAGGGAGTCTTTCAGTTCAGGTCAACTTTGGAAAATTTCTCTCTATGTAGCAGTGTTGGTTAGAGATACAATTTTTGGCAACATTCCTACATCGTTAACAGCTCTTGTTTAGATGCAGTTACAGCAATCTAACTGAGCTTTTGATGACATAACTGCTTTTGTTTAGCAGTCCAATGTAAATGGCTTTAATAGTAGTGGGTTTGGCAGGTATAAAGTGCTTTTGCTAGACAGTGCTGACACTACAGCTATGCTGGCAAGTATTTTAACCTTAGGACATAAAAGACACTACCAAAGAAGCAGAATGAAAAACTGTGTATCACAGTAGGGGAAGCTAATCTGGACTCATTCATGGGGCTACTTCCTTCTATTTTTCTTTAGTGACTTATATTTAATGATACTATTTCTGAGGAGTGTCTCCTACTCCCTTTCTTTCATTCTGAAAGAAAATCACAATCACACATCTCTTAAATTTTCTCTCCAAGTTTTATACAAAAGTTACTCAAAATAAAGGCTAAAACAGCCGGACTAACAGCTCTAGTTATGAAAGGCCTATCTCCCCCCCCCGCCCCGAACAGATACAGCATCAGCAATTCAAGTTCCTCAACTGTAGCCTACAAATGCACAGACCTGGAAGGGCTAATTAGAGTCATAGAAGAAGCCACCTGCCTGTTCTTCTGCAGGTGTTACTGCTGGAGGAATAGCAGCAAGATGAGACTGGGAAACACCCCCTTGCACCACCTCACACACCAGCACAGACACCATTCGATCACAAAAGCTCGTCCTGGAAAACTGAAGGAGATGTCCTGTTCTGAAGTGTCTTAACAGCAAAAAACTTTGCCCATGTTAGGGCTATTCTTGGTCATTTGAACAAATTACACATACCATCAAAACAGCTTCACAGAAAGGAAAAAAAACCCCTCTCTGACCAGAAGCAGCACCAGCAGCAGCTGGCCCAGGTGCCTCAGTCCTTGCAAACCTCAGCACAGCAAGGGCTGGCAGGAGCAAGGAGGGACAGGGCACCTGCCTCCCACCTGAGCTAGGGCTGCCCATGCATTCTGGGGCTACAGCAGCCCTGCCTCAAAACCTGAGGAACAGCAAGAATGAGATAAAACCAGCTGCCTATTCCAAAGACAACACAGAATGATAGAATCCAGTCTAGAGATGCCAGGAGACAGTTCTCAATCAGGGAAAAAGCCTGCTGTCTCCCTTCCCTGCATGCCAAGGGTAAAATATCCTGGTCTTCTCCTTTCTCTTTGCAGACGGGTTCACATTGGAGTAATTTCATGGGGCTCCTATGCACGAGGAACTGAACCAAACCAAAGCTTAGATCACAAGACCAACATATTTATTTTCTACATAACTTTCCCAGCTTCATCTCTATGTAAAACAGGCACTCTCCAGAACACAGCTAGCAAAGGATTCCTCAATAATGTATACAATAAATAAGAGCATAATACAAAGCCTGCCTTTGTTTTCACTAGTAAAAGTAGTCCACCTTGCCTCAAGAGCAAGAAGCACATGTCTCCAAGAGCAAAAACACGTATGTCCCCAAATACAGCAAACAAATTTCTAGGGCTTTCTTTTGTCCATTTTCCTCTCACACAAATGGGTGAAAGCTAAAGGGCAGCATTCAGCCTTGCACACCTCTGTACTACAGCCCACCTCCCCCTCAGAGAACTTAAAAATTCAATTGACCTTCGGCAATGCAATGAAGTCTTACCAAATACTCTTCTTGTGCAGGTTTGCATCAAAGAATTGGAGAAGCAATCAAGCTAGATATCTGCTAGAAGAGCAGCAATGAAGAGCTTAGCAGATATTAAAGATACAGATAATCTATCCCCTCTCTCAAGTAAGCCCTGCAAGGTAGAGAGAACAAATACACTGCTGAAATCAATTCTTTATTCAACAGGTGTTTTTAAATCACAAACTGAGTGATTATATGTACAATGTTCTTTTCAGAAAGGAGATTTTTTTTTTTCCTCCTTCTTCTGTTTCCCTTTTACCAAGTGGGTACAAAAAGCCCAGCTCCATCCACTCTTTAACGTGACACATCTGTGTACTTGCAGCTGAAAATACTTGTTGAAAAGCTGCATGAAGAGGAGAAACACAGAGCCAACAAACCCAAGCTGAAACCCCGTAACAGTTTAAAATTCAATTTTGATTTATGTTTTTCTAATTGCTCAGGCACTGAAACTTTAGCACAGAGGTAGATTTCTGGTGGAAACTTGTTCACCATTAGTAGTCTCTCCACTTACAGTCAGAAAAAAGCAAGAACCAAGTCCCACACCTTCACTCACCCTCTCTCACACTCACCATTCTCACATCCTACTTCAGAGTTTACAGGCCTCCTTTCTTTTGTGCACCTGATCCGCAAATTATTTCTGGTTCGATGAACAGGCATGATCACCAGGGTATCTTTTTATTTGCAACCAAGCCCTTGTGGACCTGCTAGAGACAAAACCATGGATTACTATCAATAGGGCCTGTATCTTGCTATAGTCCTGGCTGTGACACTCAGCTGTAACTTTTCCATATACCATGAGGAGCTTGTGAAATCCTGTAAAGAAAGAATGGAACATGCATTTTAAATTGTACAGTAATTATCTAGTAATGCCCTCCTTTGGCTGTTCTCAATCATCTTTTCCTTCCAGTCTGCCACTGTTGTAAATGTTTGTCTATTAAAAGTCAAATTAGATAAAGTAAAAATTGCTTCATGAATTTTTTTTTTTTTGCTTGTTTTTTAAATGTAGAGCTTTTCCTTCTGTGCCATACTTTCCAGGAAGGCGTAGCAACGCGCAGCACCTCACATATTCCTTTTGGACTTGCTGTTCACAGGACAGGTGGGTGCACCTTCTCTGAAGCACAAACACACTGCATGCCTTTTCCTCAGCATATTAATCAGGGGCCTGCAATAAAATTCCAGCAGATTCAGGGTTAGAAAAATAGCACCTCCTCCTGTAAGGAGGGGAGATGCAGTAATTCCACTCTTGGGCTACATGGTAGCAAAACTCCTGCCAAGCTTGACCAGACAACCTATATGTAATGGGAGCAGCAATACAGCTGTTCCTTTGTGTCCCCTTTGCCATTTTAGCCGCTGACAATTATTTACAGAGTAGTTAGAGATTTGCCAGCTGGCTGCAGGCAAAGAAACCTCCTGGATAATTCTAGACGAAGAGAAGATGCTGATCAAAAATAAAGTAACTTTTAAAAGGGGGTAGAAAAGCTCTTGGGCAGCAAACTTCTCTGTATCCATTTACTAACATATTCTTTACACCTCTAAAAAGCAGCATTTGTTTCTCTACTGAGTCACAAAACTAAACTTTAAAAGTAGGAGATTATTATGACTGGAAAAGCGTAGGAAAGGAGATTAAAAGGGACTTTGCTAATTTTTCCTTTCTTTTAGACATCTTCAAAGGAAAACCCCTGAAACTGGGAAGAGAAAGGTACTCAGAATCTCTAGTAACAAGAATACTTTCAACTCTTTCGGTATGCAAGTATTTCAAGTGTCACACAATATTTCCTTACCGATGTTTGTATTAGACTCTTTTCCAAAGGTAAAACAAATTGTAATTCCTAATCTCGCACCAGAATAGCCAGCTTTAAGATTAAAGCATTTGGTCTGCTGTCTTAAGGACATCCTTGGCCCTATTTTACTTATCCAGTATTTTCTGCGCTGCTTTAGTTCCACTGCACACAACGGAATCAGCTAATTCCACTGCACATAATGGAGTTATTCCGAGTTATTTTGCAGTACATGGGAACAGAACAAGGGAAACGTATTAAGAAAGACAGTGCGGTTTGAGTCTGTCCCTGAATACCTGGGGTCTGACACAAACGACGGAGATGGTGGGGAGGAAATCCATGGAAAGACCCTTTCAGAAGATCAAAAACTGTCTTTAATTACCATTAAAACAAACTTACAAGCCCCTCCTGTACTTCACCCTACCAGCCAACGAGGGTATTTGGCAATACCAGCGATCTTTTACGTTGATTTAACTCAGAACTAAACTTTCTCTTTTTTACAAAGAAGGGGGGGGGGGAGGAAAGGGAGAACACTGGGG